>JAOXNR010053908.1:0-13391 GCA_028571225.1 Parsonsia alboflavescens | reverse complement strand
CGTCGTTTCCCAACGTTGCTTTCTCTTATAGAGAGCAACGTTGCCTTCTCTAGACAAACTCTATATATATATATATAAAATCTGAATTTTAAAAATTATGATAATTTGGATGAGTGATGGATCATGATCATATGTTGATTTACCTTTTTAGTTCCAATTTTTTTTTTTTTAGCCATACACTAGCCATGATTCAAAGTAATAATAATATTTCTTAGTACCAAAAAAAAAAAAATCATTTCAATACTTTTTAAATTTATTTATTTATTTTTAAACTTCATTCAACCTATTTAAGATAACATATTATTAAATAAAATTTTAAAATATAACTACACAAAAAGGTAGACTGAACATAACATGTAATTGAAAAATATCTATAATATATCATCATTACATCATATGAAATTCAAAATGAATTGTATTAACTAAAATGAATATAATTAATTGAATTTTTATGAAAAATAATTGAAAATTACACATATTTTTTAATTCTATTTTTTTTATTTTTAGAAAAGATGTTAATTTGAATTGGTAGCGAGGACATATTAAATTACTTTTTTAATTACATTTTTTAATTTTGTTATTTTATATTTTATATGTAATTATTAATGACTTCTTGTATTGCTTTAATAACTTTAATTTAAATTTGAATTACATTTTTTAATAATATAATTAAAAAATATTATTGATAGCTTTTCTTGTTTCTTTTTGCAGTTACTTTTTTTATTTTGATTTATTTTATTTCCAAGGATAAATCAAAGATGATTTTTTTAGAAGTATTTTTCATATTTTTATCGAATTGTTTACAAAATAAAGGGATAATAATAGTTTTAATTAAATAAAAATTAATTCAACTAATTATATTGTGAATAAAATTAATTAAATATTGATTAGTTAATAAATATAAATCTTTGTATTCTTTACGAATTATTTAAAAAATAAAATGATCATAACTTTTTAATGCCGTATTTTTTTTATTTATAAGAATAAAAAATTCATTCAACTTATTTAAGTAAATAATGATAACATATTAATAAATAATATGGTGAAATATAACCAAAATAAATAATTTACAAATAGTATATGTTATCAATATTAATAATAATTCATAATTCATAATGAAATTTAAAACTATATTAACTAATATGAACTTAATTATTTGAAGTAATCTAAGAGGTAAACAAAATATTTCATTTTTGAAAAAATAATTATTAATAATACAAAAAAATTAAAAAAAGAATATGTTTAGATTTTTTGAACTTTTATTTTTAAAAAATATTAATCTGGATGGGTGATGAGTAATTTGTTGAATTATGGTATATACCATACATCAAGGTCACTACTTTGATCACATTTTTTACCATGATAACTTGGTAATTAATCACTAATCAAATACTAAGCTTAATCTATGTACTAAGAGTTTTAATTTGATGCATTACATGAGCTAAAAGGATTAATAACGAAAGAGAAATCTCATAATAAAAATAGCTCGATCGAACAATACAATCTGATATTGTTCATCACATATCCCACATCGAACTTTCAATGACTAATCACACAATTAAAAGTTTATATAAGAAGGTAATAACTAACTACTAAAGGTACGTGACTTTTATATCTCAAACTTTACAAGTCTCATCTCCGTATTGCAAAGCAAGTTTCTAACTTCAACATCGGACTATGACCATTTTTACTGTGCAGATACCGAATCAAGTTTCAACCCGCAGCGAAGGTGCCCGAACCTTGATTAACCGAATTGAACAAACTTACCAGCAACAAAATTTGACGCCCACCGTGCTCGTGCATGCTTTGAACATTACATTTCTTAAACCAAAAATCAAACATGCAAACAAGATCAGGATTAGTTATATTAAAGAATATAATGGGATAAGAGAATGATAAAAATCCCCGAGTGAACAATAATGAACATCTCCCTAAGGCCGATACCACACTGCCTAGGGATGTGGTCCAGGATGTCATTAATCCCATTGATGCATTGGTTGGCGATCTCCAACGACCATACACTTCAGCATAGTTCCCGAACCCGTAGAAATCCAAAATAGGGATGAATACTTATAACAATAGGTTGGTGGAAAACATGCCTAGAGGAGTTAGGCCACAAACCACAACGGTTGTTGAGGTAGATAAGATGAAGCTGGCAATTGACCATTATGAAGCTTTCCAACTTTTCTTACAATAGAACAACTATCTTCAGGTAAATGAGGTAGTGGGATTGTCGAATCGAAACGGAGATCAGGACCTAGATAATGAAGAAGTGCAATCCAAGAGACAGGAGCCCTGCAGGCAAGAAGTCCCAAGAGTTCAAAACCCTCAAACAGCAACCTCACAAAGGAAGTAGCTGATTGCAATGCAACGGATTCTTTTGGAATTGCAGACAAAGTTACATAGACTGGAACAGAGGGTAGATGGAGTAGAAGCTGAAATGAAAGAGTTTCGGCCAACCGAGGCATCACAAATCTGAAACTTGAGTCCTTTGATCCCAAAACTCAGACACAGGAAGATCCCAGTGGACTTTCGGCTACCAACCATTGTCAAGTATAATGGTACTATAGATCCAGTTCAACACTTGTCAATTTTCAACACAAACCTGGCATTCTATGATTCAGATGAAGTCCTTTTGTGCAGAGCCTTCTTAACTACACTCTCCAGGAGAGCTCTCGAATGGTATATGGCATTGCCACCTGCTTCTATCTCCACCTTCAATCAGTTGGGCGATAAATTCCTCAACCAATTCACTGGAAGCAACCAGCATTCAATGCCGCAGGTCCACCTCTTGAACATGCGACAAAAGAAAGAGGAGGCACTTAGTGAATATTGGACTCGACTCAACCAAGAAGGCTGAAGGTTAAGGATTGGTTGGAGCCAGTTTATGTCGAGGCATTTTGATACGGGTTGAAACCAGACAGACATTTTGAGAAGCTCACCGCTAACCCATCGAAAACAAGTAAAGATCTTTTGCAAAGGGTTGGGACTTGGATTTGGGTGGAAGATTTAGAAAGACACAAAAGGACAATTCGACAGGCTGAGATGGGAGTGCAGCCAAAACCAAATTTCGATAGCCTCAACCACAAAAATCAAAGATTCGGCCAGTGTCACTGCCAAGATAGCCGAAATTTTGGAAGTGAGTCGAAACATGTAGCAGAACCCCAAGCAGTTCTGGCTACAACCAATGCCAAGTCGATGCAAGATACAATCAAAGCATCGGGAAAGAAGTTTCAAGGCAACCCTTCTCATAACCAGTCTAGAGGAAAGCAACATATAATACAGGGGAAGGGAATGACGAACACTCCCCATTCAACACCCCCAGAGTGGCCATTTTGTAGAAGATACAAAACTCAAGCATCTTGACACCCCCGAAGCCAATGAATGCCCTTGTGGAGAAGCGGGATCAGGATCGCTATTATAATTTTCACAGGGATGTGGGACGTTACACTAAGGACTGCTACCAACTGAAGAGGGAAATTGAGAATGCGGCGCAACGAGGTTTACTTACTTAGTTTTTCAGTACGGTGCATGTTGTCCAACCATACACAAAGCAACAATAAGTTGCACCAAGAGTCATAGAAATGATATCTGGGATCAATTTGGATTGCTCGGAACCACCAAGGAAAAGAATGAAGATTGCTTCGGCTACGGTAGTGAATGATGACATCCCCCTGGTGGTGTCAATGATGATTGCGGACTGCTTAGTGAAAAGAATTCTCATCGATACAGAAAGCTCGGCCAATGTCTTGTATTATGAAGCATTTAAGAAGATGGACCTCAAGGATGAGTTGATCAAGTCAAATCGCATTCCGCTGGTTGGGTTTTCTGGAGAAACCACATATGCATTGGGAACCACATCCTTTGAGGTTCAATGGGGATCCAAATCGAAGCCGATCAATCAGATTTGTGAGTTCGTTATCGTCGAGTCGCTATCGGGGTATAACAGCATATGGGGACAACTAGGGCTGAACATAATGAGAGCACAAGTTAACACTTATAAAAACACTGTCATCATCCTATATGACTTAACTCAATTCTTCTTGAAGGTAGACATCAAAGCAATCCACACTTTTTACAAGGTGGAGACCTCCGGAGTGAATCTAGAACAAAAAAACAAGGAAAAAAAGGTTGCAGATTTGGAGGAGATTGGATTGAGCCAACAGCAGAGCTTGAAGAGTACCAGATACATGAGGCTCATCCCAATTGAAAGGTGACTATCAGCTAGGTGTTGCCTGGTCGGATGAAGCATGAACTTCACAACTTTCTGACTAAGTACCAGAATGTCTTTGAGTGGTCCATCAAAGACATGGGGATGATTCCAAGAGAATTTGTTGAACATCGGAATGGAATCCCTGAACAATTGCAATTCGGTATGACAAGTGAAGAGATTTTACATTCCTGAAAAAAAAGAAGCTATAACGGCAGAGGTTGTGGATTTGCTTCGGGTGGAATTGTAAGGAGAGTACAATTCCCAAAATGGCTGTCCAACCCAGTCGTCGTCCCGATACCTGATCATTTATGCAGAATCTGCATTGACTTCACTTCACTCAACAAGGCGATTCTGGAAAAACCATTTCCAATTCCTCGAATCGACTAGCTAGTGGATGCAATGACAGGATTCTCATACCTTTGTTTCCTGGACGCTTACAAAGGTTATTATCAAATAAAGATGGCCAAGGAAGATGAGGAGAAAAATTTCTTCGTAACACCACATGGGTTGTTTTGTTACAGGAGAATGCTATTCGGGTTGAAAAACGATGGTGCGGATTTTCAAGATATGATTAACCGGATGTTCTCTCAACAGCTGGGCCGCAACATGAAACTTTACATAGACGATCTACTTTTAAAATCTGCAACCCTGTAGCAATTCTTCACCGATTCGGACTAAAGTTTCAAAACAATGGCGAAGTATGGACTGAAGCTGAACCCTCAAAAGTGTTCATTTGGGGTAGAAGCAGAGAAATTTTTGGGGTATATGGTTTCTAGAAGGGGAATTGAAGTGAACCCTGTAAAGATTCAGGCACTGATTTACGTGAAACCCCCTACATCTATCAAAGAGGTCTAGAGGTTGACGGGAAGGGTTGTAGCCTTGAATTGCAACCCAAAAAATTTTAAATGGACTCCATAATGTAATGCAGCTTTCGCAAAACTCAAACAATCTTTGGGCTCTCCCCCGATTCTTGTTTCTCCCATTCCGGTCGAAACATTATATACTTATCTATCTATATCTTCTTATGTGGTGAGTTAGGTTTTACGGGTTCAAGCATAAAACTGGTATACTATATCAATCATGTTCTCTAATGACCCGAAACCAGATATTCCACTTTGGAAAAAAAGACATTGGCTTTATTAGTACTAAGTACTAACAAATGCTCCTATCAGGCAGATTCTTCACAAACCCGATACAGTTGGAAGGCTTATGAAGTGGGCAATAGAGCTTTTAGAATATGACATTCAATATTCACCACGGAAAGCCATAAAAGGTCAGGTCTTCTTCGATTTTGTTCTTGAATGCACAGTGCCAAGATCTGATCAAAACCCAAAACTAAACATTGAACCCCCTCTTCAGGACTGTTGGATGCTGCACACAAATGGATAGGCCAAAGGAGCCGGCTTTGTGCTGATAAGTCCCGAAGGAACCAGGTTCACTTATGCTCTGAAATATAATTTTTCCATAAGTAACAATGAATCTGAGTATAAGGCTTTTCTAGCAGGATTGAGAGTTGCGGAAAGCCTCCACATCCCGAATCTCATTGCCAAAACTAATTCGCAACTCTTAGTCGGACATGTTAATGGCGAGTATGAGGCAAGAGAAGAAAACATGTAGCAATACTTGGTTGAAACACAGAAACTCTTTCAGAAGTTCCAGTACATCAAAGTGGAACGTGTATCCAAGGACAATGCTAAAGTGAATTTCCTTTCGAAGGTGAAGCAAGGAACCCAAATTCAAGGAATGTGGATCAAACCCTTGGAAATTAAAAGTATTGACCTTCAGCAGATCATGAATGCTAAGGCCGAACTAACTTGGATGGCCCCAAAACACCAGTACATAACCAATGGAATTCTTCTCGAAGATCTGGCCAAAGCCAAAAAAGTTCGGACTATGTTTTCCTGATACGTCATCATGGATGGACAACTTTTCAGAAGAGCTTATTCATGGTCGTTACTCAAGTGTATCACCCCGACCGAAGGAAATTATGTGTTAAGGGCAGTGCATGAAGGAATCTGTGGTTCTCACAGCGGAGCTAGATCACTCACCCAAAGGATCATGAGGATGGGATATTTTTTTCCAAGTCTAAAGGAGGATGAGATCATTTTGGTAAAAACTTGCCGAAAATGCCAAATTCATGACAACGTACACGATCTTCCAAGAACCGAGTTGCATTCACTGAGCAATCCGATTCCATTTCATCAATGGGGGATATATCTCTTAGGACCCTTTCCCAAGGCATCTAGAGGAAGAGAGTTTTTAGTGGTTGCAGTGGACTATTTTACAAAATGGATTGAGGCATGAGCTTTGGTATCCATTACAGCTCGAAAGGTAAAAGAGTTTTTCTGTGTGGAGATTATTGTCTGGTTCGACATACCACAGATACTCATTACAGAAAATGGAAAACAGTTTGAAGCAAAGGAATTTCTAGACTTTTGTACCGAATTGAAAATTGATCACCGATTCACATTTGTAGGTCGCCCACAAACCAATGGATTAGCAGAAGTGTTAAACTGAATGATTCTCCAAGGTTTGAAGAAAAGACTTGACGATACAAAGGGAAAATGGGTGGACGAACTGCACAATGTCCTTTGGTTACATCGGACAACTCAGATTGCCCGAACCAAAGAATCGCTATTCATCTTATGTTTCGGCACAAATGCTCTAATCCCAGTGAAAATTGGAAGCTCTTCCCCCTGCATCGACCCATTCAATATAGAATGGAATGAATAAAAGTTGGCCGAAAACTTGAACTTATTAGAAGTAACCCGAAACCTAGTTGCTCTCAGAGAGATGGTGTACAAGAGGAAGTTGGCAAGTTATTACAACAAGAAGGTTTCAAAGAAACAAGTCAAAATCGGTGATCTGGTTCTCCAGAAAGATGAAGTAAGTCAACAAGACAAAAACTGGAAGCTAGATCCAACTTGGGAAGGCCGTAACGGATTGCGAAGGATAAATGGAATGAAAGCTACAGATTGCAGGACATGGAAGGCAATGATGTGGCTAGAACTTGGAAAGCGATGAATCTGAGGAAATTTTTTGTATAAGTCTTTTCTTTTCATCTTTGTAAACCCTGTACACAATTCCGGATACATTCTGTAATATTTCGGATTCGATAATCCATCGTTACTTGCTTTACTTTAATTTCATTTATACCTTGAAAAACATTGCAATAAATTTCAAGGCCGAAACATAAGACGAATCCAAATATTGGCTAAAACTTAAGTTTAAATGCCTCATTGGCATACAGCCGATGCCTAAGCTAAATAGAAATGATTGGCCGATTCTTAAGTTTAAAGTTCAAATTTTCACAAGGCATACATACAGGTTGAACAGAAAACATATTCCGATTCTCAAGTATAAGGTTTGAGAAAAACTTTAAAGTTTTTAGAGTTGCCACTCTCATTACTTGAATTTATTTCATTTATGCTTCGAGAATCATCACAATGAAATTAGAACTGGAACAAAAGTTTGTCATTCAAAATATATCAACAAGACGTTACAAAAGATTCGGTATACAAAAACTAAACTAAACGGGTGCAGCACACCATCAAAGAAAAAAATTTGGATGGAGTTACATTTGGTTTGAATTTTTTTGGAACCGGAGGAAGTTGTGATGAAATTAATGTTGCTTTCGAGGTCAAAAAACTAGTTGGATCAAACCTAACCCCAATTCCTTCGGCAACTTCATCGGTATCGGAATCTCAGTGCGGGGAAGGGAAGGTGGGGCACATATCAAGAATCTGAAAGCATGCCTCCGAAGCTAGAGGATAGTCAGATGGATTCTCTATGATTTATTCAATATCAGCCAATGGCTGGAATGGGATATTCTTTTCTTTTAAGTCATCATTTCGAAGCCACCCTTGAGCCTAGTGAGGGACAGCCCCAACCACATGTTACGAAACTTTTCATGCTTGAAGAAGTCCCCCAACACTTCTAGTTCCATCTCAGGGTTTAAATTGCCCTCTCCATCTTCGTTCTCCTTTTTAAGGCACCCGAAGCCATTTCCAGCTTAGCTTGTCTTTGGTTTCGGCAGCTAGCAAAGCCGAAACCTCCTTTTCTTTGCGCTTGAGCTCCACTTTGGTAGACATCATATCCATCAAGGTCTTTACCTCTTCCTCGGCTTTGACTGCTTTTTGTTCAACGGCGGCAACCTTGGCATCTGCATCCTTACCCTTCATGGCCAATGCGTCGCATTGGACTTTTAGTTCTTCAATTTGGCGATATAATTCAAAGTTGAACGCCGTGGACTGAAAAATAAACAAAAGATAAGGAACAATAGAAAATTGTGAAATATCAGTGAAGAAAAAATTGGCAGAAAGAAACAATGGCCAATACCTGAAAGCTACCAAGTATCGCATTTCGTTTTAAGTCCTCTATTCTTAAAGAGCGTACATTGTCCTGCTCCTTCGAAGACAACAAATTTCGCAACACTTCGAAGGCCTTTGAGCTGCTGAACATCCGTTCGTTTTCCTGGATGTTCCAATTCGGAGCATATATCGACCCTTTCTCTTCGGCCATGGGCTCAAGCACGCCCACATTAGCTAGAGTGCCTTGGACTCCTTTCTTCTTCTTCAACCTCTCCTCTTCAAGGTGATCCCATTTCCATCTAAGTGTAGGATCACCCGTTAAAGGAATCACCAGGCCTCTGTGTTGGCTTCGGCGACAACGACCTTTTCTCGATTGCATTTGGCCCAGCCGAAACCTTCTTTAGGAGTGTAGACTTTGACTCACTAGCTTTAGATGTGGCTTTCTTCGCCATATCATCTTTACTAGTCGGATCATCCTTTTTTGCTAATTGACCTGAAACGTAAAATAAACCATTTATACCCGTAACAAAGCTATAAGATTTGTTAGTGGGGATGTCGGTGACTATCTCATAAGTAGGAATCTTGCCCAAAACAACTTTTTTATGCTTATTAAACTTTGTCAAAGACGCTTCTAAACTCTTTGCGAGAAATGTTCTTGCAATCAAACAGAATAGATCAAACACAAGTCACACATGAAAAAACAATAATCACAATAGTATAATAAGAACACATACTCAAGGAGACTATATTAAAAGCGGCCTGATTACTGATTCAGACGAATCTCAGCAGGTCTGGGCTCCAGTGTCCGCTCACTTTCTCCTCAAAGCCAAACTGAGCAATCTTGCTCAGTTCAGTATCATAGCTTTCTGGTTGGTTGGGCCAACTATTATTTATAGACTTACAGTTATTCCAAGGTAAAGATAACTCCCTGAAACTAGAATGCCTAACAAAGAAATACTCATTTTTCCACTCGTGAAACGAGCTCGGATATTCTACCAGTCCCGGAGCGCCCCTTTGTCGGGCTGTAAAAAAGAAACCCCTTGTTTCGGGAGCTTTCTGTTTTTGGCCGAAAACTCTACTGCATAACATCAAGGCAACGGTGCACCGAACAAAATTGGGACTCAGTTGGCCTATCTGAATCCTAAAAATTTTTAAAATATCCAAGAATAAAGGGTGAAGTGGAAACCTCAACCCTGCTCGAAATAGTGCATCGAAACATGTGACACAGTCAAGGAGAGGCAGATGAATCCTGTCGTCCTCCCCCGGCACATCAATCTCAAATTCGACAGGAATGCTATACCCCTACCAAAATCCCTCAGAATCTTTAAAGGTTCTCACCGCTTCTTGATACTGCGTCATAACTGGGTTTTCCCCTCATCACACCCTAATACTGAGCTACCAGGATGCGGGCTTACTCGCACCTGGATTGGACTCCAGTACTTATTGGTTAGGTCGTTATCACTTTCCTCACACCATGGGAAATCAATACTTATATCTCCTACCCCGTATTGAATTACACGAGTTCGATCTTTAGAAGCTAACACATTGCTAAACTCTCCAATTCTAATGACTTCATCAGATGCGAAAGTCTCATCATCAGAAACTTGAACCCTAGGTTCCACCCTATACAGCTTAATAATCGCGGAAGATCTAACCTCTTTCGAATAACCCCCCAAAACAGAACACTCCGACACATTCTGAGATTCAGACATAGCTGCACAACAAGTATACAAAAGAAAGGATCAAAGTAAGTACCTGTAACCATTGAAATAAATTTGATGAATAACAAGTAAACTAAAAGTCAAAAGCTGGAAACTTTACCTCGAAATTGACACCTAAATACACAAAAAAGGAGGGGTTAGGTCAGGCACACAAAGCCCAAATCAACATATGAAAACAAAATCACAGAAAAACTCACACCATGAGAGTGAATTAAGAATGTTATACCGCTGCTGTTACAAAAAAATAGTAGAAAGATGAGATACAGGAAAGAATTCTGAAAGTTGACAAAGGTAAAGTGCATATAAAAACAAAACTTGCCTTTTTAACAAAGAAAGTCAAAATCCCATTTCTTTGTCTTTTCAAACCCACTGTTTTATCCAGCTATATTCAAAATCCTCCTTTTGAAATGGAAAACAGATGCTTTTTTCTGGATGAGAGTTCCAAGGAAATCTTGGCCATACACGTGGATTTGATAGTTGAATCCACTGATAGCCAAAAATGACACGTGTCAAATCACATCATCATCCTGATGGTCAAAATATAAGTAAGATCGACCTACATTCGTCTCTATTTAACATTTTTTGCTAAACATGTTCAGATTTAACACATCTAAATTACATTCATCCGGATTTAACACATTCGGCTAAACATGTTCAGATTTGACACATCTGAATTACATTCATCCGGATTTAACACATTCGGAAAAACATGTTCAAATTTAACACATTTGAATTACATTCGTTCAAATTTAACATATTCAACTAAACATGTTCAGATTTAACACATCTGAATCACATTTGTCTAGATTTCACACATTTGGCTCATATATGCTTAGATTTAACACATCCAAATTACATCATAAAAGGATGGATGAAACACAAAGGTGGCCGCAAAGGAAATACCTTTCGGCTATACATTCATCTTCAAGGTGGCTAAATTAAGTATTCGGTCATCAGTTCATCTTTTGGATGGATGAAATATAGATGTGTCCCCGAAGGCAATACTTTTCGGCTATACATCCATCTTCTCGATGGCTGAATCAAGGATTCGATCATTAGGTTATCCTTCGGATGGACCAAACACAGATATGGCAACAAAGACAACACCTTTCATCCACACATCTATCTTTTCGATGGTCGAATCAAGGATTCGATCATCATTTCATAATTTGGATCGACGAAACACAGATGTGGCTGCAAAGGCAATACCTTTTGACGATACATCCATCTTCTAGGTGGTTGAATTAAGGATTCAATCATCAGTTCATTCTTCGGATGGATGAAATACAGATATGGCCTCGATGGCAATACCTTTCGGCCATATGTCCATCTTCTCAGTGGCTGAATCAAGGATTCGATCATCAGTTCATCCTTTAGATGGACGAAACACAAATGTGGCCGCAAAGGCAACACCTTTTGGCCACACATCCATCTTCTAGATGGCCGAATCAAGTATTCGGTGATCAATTCATCCTTTAGATGGACGAAACACAAATATGGCAGCAAAGGCAACACCTCACGGCCAACACATCCATCTTCTCGATAGTGGAAAAGGCAATACCTTTCGGCTGTACATCCACCTTCTTGGTGACCATATCAAGGATTCATTTTTTGACGGGGCATATGCCGTATTGGCAAAAGTGCACGATACTCATTTTTCGAAAGGGTATATGCCATATCGGCAAAATTGCATGACTCTTTTTTCAAACGACACTCTTTTCTGAAAGGGCATATGGTGTATACCATACACCAAGGTCACTACTTTGACCACATTTTCTACCATGATAACTTGGTAATTAATCACAAATCAAATGCCAAGCTTAATCTATGTACTAGGAGCTTTCATTTAATATATTACACGAGCTAAAAGGATTAATACCGAGAGCGAAATCTCATCCTAAAGATAGCTCAATCGAACAACACAAGCCCAATGCTGTTCAACAGTTTGGCACTGTTCATCACACATCCCATAACGAACATTCAATGAGTCACAAGTCTATATAAGAAGGTAATAACCAATTACCAAAGGTACGTGACTTTTACATCTCAAACTATATAACTCTCATTTCTGCATTGCAAAACAAGTTTCTAATTTCAGCTTCGGAGGAGTTTCAGTACCAGCACCGAACATGCCCGAACCGAGATTAACTAAACCGAACAAACTTACCAGCAACATCAAATTACTTTTCTCACTTTTCAGTGCATCGAGGGGGTATTATAATAATTTTCAACTAAAATAGGATTGTACATAATGTAGAAAATAAAATAGTTAAATATTTCATTTTAATTTTTTTTTCTTTCATTAGTGAAGAACCCAGTTGGTTTACTCCTTATTCGTCTGTTTGAGAACTCAAAGCAATTATTCAAAGTTATCTCTTTTTGATATAGGTGTTTACATATGAAAAAAATAGCTTCTAAAGCAAAATGTAAATTAAATGCATCCTCACATTCACATTGTAAATCTCTTTTAGTTTTCAAATTATTTCATGATATAAGTTACTTTACAAAATTAATAAGAATTTATTGTTCTTTTTTAACTATTATTATTATTATATGTTAAAGATGTGGAGTAAAAACTAGAAGGGGGAATAGTTAGGAACATAATCATCTAGACAACAATAATAATGAGGAGATTAGTAGGTTTTAAAAAAGAAGAAGGAATAATTGCAATGTATTCAAAACTGAAATTATCTATATATAAATTTATATATATATATATTCCCTATAAAGATCAATGATTCTTAGGGTTTAATATATCTATTTCGATTTATTAATAAAATATATTTTAAAAAACATACGTGTCTGTTGGTAGTGTAGAAGATGGTATGAAAAAATGTAAGTAGAAGATTTAGTGCTTATAAAATATGTAACCCTTTTCTAGGTGATAGATTTTTTTTTTTTAACGGTGTCCAGACCAATTTACATACACTTTGACATACTTTCTAGGCAATAGTTAATTAGTCATAAGTTAAAAAAAAAAAAAACTATTTTCAATTGATACATCTTTATTGAAAAGTTATTGATACTAAATACAAAATTTATATACATTAAAGAAAAAAGTTATATCCATGAAAAATTATGCATAAAAGATTACTTTCATTAAAGAAAAAAGTTATATTGGCCGAATAAAAAGATTATTTTCATTTG
>JAOXNR010053905.1:0-13394 GCA_028571225.1 Parsonsia alboflavescens | reverse complement strand
ACATGCTATATGTAAGTTTTACATCTTTTAGTACATTATTATGTGTCATTTATTTTCTAACATACCGGGAAAAAAAATTTACATTAATCCTTAAAAAATCAATAGAGTACTTCGCAGAAAATGCCATTCCAATTTTAAAATTTCCCCAATAAATTGGCTTAGAAAAACTTCTTGCCTCGAATAGGTTTGTTATCTATTGAGATGCTCATAATTGGGATTAGTTATCAGAGTCTCATAATTATTCTAAATTAGGAAAGATCGGTAAATAAATCAAGTCTTCCTTCACAATATATTATGATATATTTTTGGTGTCAAGGAAAGGAACAATTCATTGGCTCAACTAAGTTTATTTTTAATTGAGTTCTCATAGAGTCCATGATATGTATATGTATTATATTTTTATTAAAACTATTCTTCAGTTTTTAATTGTTTTAAATGTACTTTACATGCACATGCAATATTTAACTGAAATAAGGTAGTTACCCAATAGATTGGCAATAACTGGATTCAATCAAATGTGAATATTTCAATGCAATGCGAGTTCTTGAAGTGATGGTTCATTTTCCTTTGTGTTGGGGCCACCATGGTTCATTTATGTTGTCAGTTAAGTATGGTATCAAGAAATTTGAATTTCATTTGATCAGTCATGATTTTACCGTGCAGATGGATAACTCCTTCCCGAAAATCATGGAATTAAAAAATAAAGCTATCCCTGAGCCTTAGATTCTCCGCCTAAAAGATTGGTTCTCCAAAGACCAATTCCAAGTCCAACACATTAATGGAGAAACCAATGTCCTAGCTGGCCTTTTATCCAGATCAAAGAAAAAACCCTTACCCACCTTATTCTTTGGAAGCCTATACCCTTTATCTTCACCATCTGAGAATTCTATCCACCGAAGTTAACCCACTGTCCAACAATCGAACAAGTCAAAAGATATGCCAGAAGAATGGTTTTCCAACACTTAGCCTTGACCTGTCAAGAACAAAACCATTTCCAAGATGTAGCTTTTGACATTAATTATCCCTACACCAACATTACTATATTTTTTCTAGCAAAACCACTCTCAAAAACTAAATTTCGGTATCTATGGACTCTAGCAATCCTTTGTTATTGTCCTATGGAAATCGAAGTCCACAGTTTCAAAGCCTTTTTAGCCAACCCCGATCAGTTTGCTGGTATGCTTCTTTGGCATTATTTTACCCTTTTCCAGTCAGCACAGGATTGGTACAATAATTGTTGTCAAAACCTCCCCGGCTATCCGATGAAGACATATCAGGGGTACATTGTGCATTTGGATTATGTTATGGCCAAACATATGAATTTCGAAGGAATCTATTACAAGCGTCGGCCTTCTCCATCAATCACCAAATGGATCTTATCCAAGGAACCCATGATTGACCCAACTATGAAACTGGGTCGTGATGAGCTTTTGGTCTACTTGAAGTCTCAGAATACTTCTCCAGAACCACCATGTTATAATCCAGAATGTGCTAATTTCTATGAAGAAAATAGACCACCAAAAGACAACATCAAATGGGATGGGTACCTCGAGCATTGGGAAGCACCACATTCTCAAGCCTACTATTGGTATCACTTGTCACAAATGTTAAATGAAGAAAAGGCCCGTCCACCAAGTAGTTCAACAGCTTCAATCTCTAAAAAGAAGTTCTAACCATGCTCAACATTTCGGCTACAGCAACAAGAGCAGGTTCCACAAAAGCACAAGGAAATTTCAGCAAGTCACATGAATCTTTACTGTTTCTTTATCTCAGTTGTTAATTCCACTGCCAGTTCACCATACAGCAGCAAATTCTACCAGGAATGGACACTTTGAGCAAGAATATTCTGCCAGGAGAATTTCTACTGTTGGTTTGTTTCATTGAGTCTTTGTTTTCGTCCAGATTGTCCAAGAATAAAAGGTTGTCCCTCATGCAAGAAGCAAGCGGCCCGACAGGAATATCCAGCCATGCCATCTCAACAGTATGAGCTGCATATTCTCATCAGCCTTTGTTTTGTCTTCAGATCAGTCATGTGTCCCATCTTTCATGCACGAAGTGAAGCTGTCCAGATTGCAAGATTTGCACAACCAAGTCATCCTAATGAACAGCAACATTTTTGGCCTGAAGCACTATGTTTTTCAGCTTTGTTTTGTCATGTTTTCCAGGTGTCCTTCAAGAATAAAATTGAAGCCAGACCAGCTATGCAAAATTTCGTCTTTTCAGCCTATTTTGCTAGCTTTGGTTTCAAGTTTTGCTAGTCACTCTTGTCTTGTTGTCATATTTTACTTACATGTCCATGTACGTTTTTGTTCCTTTGTATTACGTGTTGTAAGGTTTTCACTTCTTTGTTGTACTAACCTAAATAATGTATCCGATCCTAAGAAAGATGTAAGTCAGCCATTATCCTATAAAATGGCAGGCGAGTATCAGCTAGGAGGTCGGAAAAACAAGTGAAGTTAGGTTGAGTTAGAACAAGAAAGTAGTAGTTGCTGTTCATATGTTTTTGCAAGTTAAGTTTTTCCGTTGTAGAGTGTCTACTGAAGTCTTGTATAGTGTCTACTGTAAATATTTTCCGAGCAATAACATGATGTGTGTTTTCCATTCAATGATACTCTGAAGCCTTTTGATCTCTCTCCCGAAATCTTTTTGAATTCCCAAAAGAGTCTATGAGTCCTGCCAGTAATCTCAAAGCAATAAGTGAGAGCAAGTACCATCCCTTGAATGGGGAGTTTGAGGAAACGGAGAAGTACCCGCTTAGCCAGGGAGGGTGCCTAGAGGAAAAGAGAAGTACTCATGAGTCGTGTCCAGGGGTAGGTGCTTGAACCCTGTAGACACTATACAAGACTACACAAGACTACACAAGACTTTAGTAGACACTTTACAAAGGAAAAACTTAACTTGGAAACCCTAAGAACTGAAACTACTACTTCTTACTCAACCTCACTTCACTTGTTTTTCCCCTCTCTCTCTAAAGCTGATACTTGCCTGCCATTTTATAATATAATGGCTGACTTACATCTTTCTTAGGACCGGATACATTATTTAGGCTAGTACAATACGGAAGTGAAAACCTTACAATATGTAAGAGGAAAACAACACGCAATACAAAGGAACAAAACCCTACATGGACACGTAAGTAAAATATGACAACAAGATATGGTTCCTTAAATATCACATTAATCCAAAGATCTAAAGAACTTGTAAGCAATATGTTCCTGTCAATGGCATCTAAAGCTGTAAACCAATCATGCAGTGTGCCAATAGATCTACTAAAAAACTCAGACAGGATATGGTTCAGAGATACTCCCATTAACAACTGTGTATGAACCAAGGCTGACATTTCTTGGAACCTTTCAGGTCTCTTGCTAATTGGAATGTCATCGAAGGTGAAAGATGTTGTCTTTGAAGGTTTCTCCATAGGAGTTGGTTGTGGAGATGGTGGTCGGTTATCTCCCATGGACTCGTCATCCGTATCTTCTTCATGGATGTGATGTAGTTCAGCATATGTGGTTGATCCTGAGGGACCTGGGGTAGTCATTAGGATCTCTGAGATGTCCATCTTTTCTTCTCCGGATTCAGTAGACTCAGAAAAATTCTCTAAGGATGTTTCAGACATGGGTTTGATGTTAGAGTCTTCAGAGGATGTTGAGACGTCATAAGAAACTGGATCTTCATTTGAGTCTTTGAAGGTTGTCGAAACTTCATTTGACACTGGATCTTCATTTGAATCTTCGGATGGTGTTGAAGTTTCATCAGACACGTAGTCTTCCTTGGAAGTTCTCAAGATTTTATCTGCTTTGAATCACACTGTGAGCTGTGGAGGATGATTCATCAAGGTCCGATCAGGTTGCTTTGGGGAGCATGTCAGAATGACCGGATCAGGCTACCTTGTGGAGACGGTCAGAAAAGCCGGATCTGGTTGTTTGGCTGGAATAGGTCCTTGTTGGACCAAGGCTTTGAACTCTTCTTTCCTTGGAGATATTGGACTTCATCTGACTGGACAGGTGCATTCGCCTTGTCTTTGTGAGAATGTTGGAGCTTTCTGGTCGGAAGGCTTTTGTTTTAGCAGTTGGGCGTGAATGCTTTTTTTTCATTGTCGGACTAACATACAGATGTTCCTTCTCCCAATTCACCTAAAAGTTTGAGTCTGGCATGCTGTAGTGAACAATCTTTTCGGCTCTAGGTAGAACTGAGCTCAGTGGTCCACCAAAAAGTGGAGTTGGCATGTGAAACGTTGGACGACTGTTGGGAATGTTGAGCATGGAGAAGCCTTGTGATGGAGATAGTGGAACTGGAATTGTCTGAGACTTTCTCATCTCATAGTTTTCAAGTTGTCTTTTCAAGTCTCGGATCTCATGGAGTTTCTCGTCAAATTCACCGCAATAAGTTGTGCCGATCAGGATCATCTCTTTGAGGTCTAGATCAAAAGTGTTGTATCTGTTCACCATGTCGAGGTAAAGCTTCTCTACATGGTCAATCTTCTTATCAACTTGGTTGACACAATCATGAATTCATGTTTGGACACGATTCTGGGCATTGATGTTGTCAGTTTGCTAGTTGAGGACTTCCTCTGCTTGATTGAGAGGAACATGTCTCCTGTATTCATCGATTACCTTCTGAGATATGTAAGGTTGGGAGGTTCGTATGTCTGGTTCGTTCTCTCTTCTTTCCAAGGGTAGAAAAGTCTGAAGCATAGGAACTCCCTGAACGTCGGTTCATCATACACGGGATTGGAATTGACCTGCTTGGAGTGATTTTTGTTGACTTTATATGGCAAGAGGATGGCTCGTGGTACCCCGTCGTCTTCCTTAAGATTTTCTTGATGGATGGAGTATTCTCCTTGGCCATAGGCAGTAAGGCCGATCTTCTAGGATGAGGGCTATAGAAATCTTCAAAGCTAGTATAAGGCCTTGAAACTGGTATTGCCGTCGGTTTGCTCCCATCATCATCAGGTGGATGTCGTCTGGTTGAACATCCTCTGAGTTTCTTCTTTGACCATCTCCTTCTCTTGGGAGCCTCATCTTCCTCTTCTGAGTCATATTCTTCACACGAGCATTCTGGATCACATAGACCAAAGCCAGGGACATCCCTTATGAAGTGGCCGTTGATATGTGATGTGTAGCTAGGCTCAGCCGAATCGTTGAAAGAGGATATCGAGACGCTCTTCTGCATGCTTTGGTCTCCTGGGTCATATGGCTTGAGCATTAATTGTGTGAGCATCTATCCAGATTCTTCATTCGGAGGAACTTTGAAAGCAGTTTGGACTCATCCATCAGGTAGCCTTTGGAAGGCTGAGACTGTGGCTTGGACAGGTTCATGTTGTCGGTGAAGATTCTCGTAGTTGGTGATCCATTCTACTGGCATGAGCTTCTGGAGATTTTCCCTTTTGATTTGCCTTGGAATTTCGACCAAGGTGGGGACTTCTATGGCTAAATCTGCCAAGATCATTAAGGCATCTGGAGATCCACTGTTCTGTAGATCTAGGGCATGATTTTGGAGCAGATGAACCATCTGATGATGCAAGGTTGCCATCATCGAGGTGGGAGTGAGAGATGTGCCAGTGAGTTGGAGTTGAACCTTCAAGGCTGTGCATAAGTTTGTCTTGGAAAAATATGGCATAGTTTGGGAACAATGTTAAGACAACATTTCCCAAGTTGAGTGTTATGATCAACGTGCCAATAATTGCTTGCTCGTAGCTGCGTAAGCTCGAATCCAGAAGTGCAATTCGAGTAGTGACTTGGTGGCCCTTCCAGCCTCCATAAGTCAGAACAAGTCTGACGCCACAGATGTGAAGGTGTGTATAACCTTCGGCTCTCCATTGTGCTATCATCTCTGGGAGTATGTTAAGAGTAACATACTGTTCTTTGGGGGAGTACGGAATGTTGAACTGGTCTAGCTTGGAAGACTGGACATACTCCTTTGTCTTTGGGACTGTTGATTTGAGTAACTGTCGGATAGATCTGATACTTGGAGGAAAACATCCTCTCTTTTTATAAATATTGTATGGACTCATAAGAGGAGGGATTGATTCCTCTGCAGAGACCAACTCTGGGATAGTAGTGTATTCTACTAGTTTACCTATATTTGCAGAATGTAAAGAACGTTTAGGTAGAAACAACGAACTGGAAATATTTACGAGCTGAGAACTGGAACTAGGACTCAAAGTGTTTTCCATGACTGTTTCCTTTCTCTCCCTACTCTCTCTCTCTCATCCTTCTGGAATCTATAAATCCTTATTTCTTCCCCCTACAAAACGAAACCTTGCATACCAGAACGCAACTCTTTCTTCCAAGTTTCAAACAAAGAATTTCGCCCAGCAGAACCTATCTTTGAAAGAAGAAAGAACCAAGGTATTTTGTATTGCTTGCTATTACCTATGGTTTTGGAGACATGCTAGTTTGTTTGATGAATCTTTTGAGCTACCTCAATTGGATATATGTTTACATCATATCTTAGTTAGAACTACTTTTTTTCAGCTAAGTCATGCTTTGATTGTAGACTTGGATCTACCTCATTGTAATTTCCTTTTTTTTTTTTTGTTAATACAATATTGATGCATTTTTTTCCAAAAAAGAAAAAAGGTAAAATGATCAATTTAATCCTATAATTTTTTTGGTTTGATCATGTAGGTCCTTTTTTTTAAATTTTTTTTAATCTTTTAAGGTTCCATTACTTTTTTATTTTGACCATATAGGTCTATATATATATATTTTTTATATTATTTAAGATCCCATAACTTTATATCATTTTTGGAACTAGTTGGTCACCGATAAAAAGTTATAGGACTTAGTTGGTCACCGATAAAAACTTATGAGAGTTAAAAGGAAAGAAAAAAAAAGACAAAAGATTGGAACCTGCATGGCCAAAACAAAAAAAGTTATAAGATCTTAAAAGATAAAAAAAGATATGGACCTATATAGTTAAAATAAAAAAGTTATGGGATTAAATTGACCATTTTGCCTTCTAAAAATAAATTCTTGACTTTTTGAAAGTTGAAAGTTCATTTGGAGTAAGAACTCTAAGAATTTTTGAATACATGAAAAAGATCATAAGGCCATTAAGTTTTTTAAACAATGCTCCATCACCAAGTTCTCCTGTTCATATCTATGTTCTTCGTTTCAACTGATTGTATGTATTCATGTTGCTATTGCTTCTCAAAAACCAAATCTCAAACCTCAAATCTATTTTTAATTCATCCTTTTTCTTCAAATCTTCACAACAACAACCACAAATTAAGAAAAATGCAATATCAAGAAAGTTGGGTCAACTTCACTGAATTCTTGGCCAAATTCATACGCACCCATTTTTCACCTTTCGAAAACTAAAAAAGCCCTGACCAAATAGGACCAATGGGAAGCTACCGGAGTGGGCGATGCCTAAGTTGGATTCAAGAAAAACAGTTGAATCTTGAATTTATTTGATTAATACTATGTCTATATATAATATTACTAAACATTATTTTGGGGTCTTTTCACAATTGAGAACTTAAAGCGGCCTACATATAAAATATGTACTCTATCTATTCCTATTTATAAATTATTTGATCTCACTTTCCTTATTAATTTATTAGGAAAATTGGTCTATTTAGTCCCCAACAAATTTATATTTGGTAAGTTTTGTTCTAATTTTTTTATTTTTATTTTTATCATTTTTGATCCCTAATAAATTTACAACTAGCCACTTTGGTCCTTTCGAATGAAAAATATTGGTTCCTTTACAAAATGGACTATAAATTAGCAAAAAGTTTATAAATCATATGTCCACATTGAAAGAGAGCATGATGTAATTTTCTCCCCAATAAGCATAGAAAAACTTGATGAAAAATATAGTCAAAAGTGGTTGAAAATCATGATTTTTCAAAGAATTTTGACATAACTTTTATTTTGACTTATCTAATCGAGAAAAATTTTTGAACAATGCAAAAGCTAAAATTTATCATACCTTAAATTGACATATATTAGGAGGGGCTTTTCTCCAACATAGTCCCACTAGTTTAGGACAAATTATAAAATGGTTCCACGATTGTTTTTTTTATTTATAAGGGAGACTTCCAAATAGGCTGGCAGAACACTCAACATGTTCTAATACGGTTGCAGCTTGAAGAAGATTTTGCGAGGCTGTGGATCAAAGGTTCATGGACGATCAAAGGATATCCTATGAGAATCTTGAAATGGAGCCCCGAATTCTCTCTAGATCGTGAGCCCTCAATCGTTCTACTTTGGATCACAGTGCTTCATTTGTCGCTGCACTTCTTCACCAGATCTATCTTGTACTCGGTAGCTTTAGTGGTTGGGAAGCTACTAAAAATTGATGCCGCCATAGCATTGATCTCGCTTCCTTGTCTTGCAAAAAACTATATGGAGGTTGACATCATGAAGCCGATGCCTTCAAGAATCTGGTTGGGCACCTCGAATTCAGGTTTTTGGTAGAATATTGAAGTTGAAGATCTGCCTGCTTACTGTTTGCATTGCTACCTCCTAGGGCACTCGAAGACCAACTGCAGGAAGCTACATGGAGAGAAAACAATCAGGCAACCGAGTGGAAAAAAGGAAAAATTGAATGACATAACAAAACAAAAATCTGCCTGGGTTCAACAACAATCCTCTAAGGAAGCCAATGCCACAACAGAGGATCTTCTGCTAGCAAAGGAACATCAAACAGTTGGGATAAATGAATAGATAGCTCCTACAAACCCAATTTCTAACAACAGTGAACATGGTTCTGCTATGATAGACACAACATCAGTGAAACTGATATTGGCAAAGGTTTCCACACACCTGGATACTACAACTAGTGACTCTATTTCCAACAAAGCATTGGAGCCATCTGAAGCTTTGGAGGACCTATGTGGAGCTCAGTTACCCCAAGTTCCAGACCCCAACACAGCAGTGGAAGCCGAGGCCTCTGCTATACCCATTGTAGATGATGAGGGCCTTACAAATTATACAGAGAAGATAGACAGTCCTAGTGAGGGAATCGAATTTGAAAATACAGCAGGGAAGATTGCTGATTTGGTGACAGTTATAGGGATTCCCAATACAAGCTTGCACTTGTGGTAGTGGAACCAACTCCAACGATCATAGAGGAACCGGCTATGAGTGTAGTTAGCATAACAGGGTGGGAGGTTGTGCTACATGACCCTATACAGATTGTTGTAGATGACTCACCGGCAGAGAGGATGATCTTTTAGGAACACTCGGGTGTTGAAACTAGAGATCACGTAAAGAAAAAAAATTCAAACTGCTACTTCCTCAACATCAGTATAATGATAGTCCAAGGTTTGATGTGGAACATCAGAGCTGGTTAGCAAAGCTCTCTCTATAAATTGAATGAACTTGTTATGGATAAAAAACTACAGTTTGTTGCTATCTTAGAGCCCACGATTTCATTTGCTCGGTTGCCCTGTATTGCGAGATAGCTTGGTTTGATCAATTTTTTTTTTTTACTCATACTAATAATAAAATTTGGGTTTGTTGGCTGGATTTTCTGAACTTGGAGATGGTTTAGAACCATGATAAGTTTGTCACATGTCATACTACATTCTCTCAATCCAATGTCTTTCTCACATTTGTCTATGTAAAATGTTGCCATATTGATAAAATATCTTTGTGGAGTGGCATGACGAATTTTTCAGGGAATATGGATGATCCATGGTTGATAGGAGGAGACTTCAATGTTTTTCGCTCAGCAGAGGATTGTTTAGGAGCTTTTCCTCCAATCTTGCCTATGGAAGAGTTTAATACTGCCATTGAAACAAGTGGATTGATAGATTTTCCTTTTCTGGGAGCGAAATACACTTGGTATCGTTCCACCTTTCTGCCTTTGTGGAAGCATTTAGATTGTATCATGATTAACTCCCACTGGTCAAGTTTCTTTCATCATACTACTGTAGAATATTTGAATCGCTCGGTATTAGATCATTGCCTATTGCTTCTCTCCATTCAGACGGCCATTTCGGTTAAACGTAAGATCCTCAGATTCCAATTCATGTGGATGTTCAAAGTAGATTTTATGGATGTGGTTAAACAGAGTTGGTCCGAGGAGGTTTACGGTAATGGGATGTAAATTTTTGTAGTGAAATTAAAAAGGCTAAAACACACACTTCGAGAGTGGAACAAGGTATCTTTCGGCAATCTCCAAAGCAACATCACATTGGCTGAAACCAAGGTGAATGAAGCAAAACTTTGTTATCAGCAGTCCCCAACCGAAGTCAATAGACATTCCCTACATCAGTTGAAGGCTGAACTTTCTTTTCACCTCAAATGTGAAACCAACTTTTGGAAACAGAGGTTTGGAGCAAAATGGTTTAAAAAAAGGGATGCCAACACAACATCTCCAAATTCTGGCACGTTTGAAAGATTCAGATGCAGTTAGGAAGAGTAGAGAATATTTAGGGGGTATGGCTTACGGATTCAATTGAAGTTGAAGAAGAAGCAGTCAGACCTCCTATTAGCACCTCAAGGTTGGATCGGTCTATAGGCACAATCTTGACTGATATTGCTAGTATTAATATTGATGAAGATAATACAAGCTTGGTAACACTTCCAAATTTGGTTGAAGTAGAGGAAGCAGTTTGGAGTCTCAATGGCTGGAGTGCCCCATGGATTGAAGGGTTTCCAGGTTCATGTTTCACAAAGTGTTGGGAAATCAAAGGGGATGATTTGGTGCTGACTGTCCATGATTTTTGGGCTGGTATCCGTATGCCAACCTCTTTTACAGCCACTCAAATTATTCTCATCCTTGAGAAAGAAAATATGATGGAATTTGGTGACAACAAGTCAATAAGTCTCTGCAACTTCACATATGAGGTAATAGGGAAGATTATTTCATTGAGTCTTTCTGGTTTACCGCCTAAAATTATCTTGGATAATCAAAGTGGATTTTTGAAAGGTAGAAGCATTAGATTTTACTTGCATCCGAAATGGCTCAGTCTCTCAATGAGAGATGTCGAGGGGATAATATCATCATTAAGCTGGACATGCTTAAAGCATTTCATAGGGTCTCATGTTCTTTTCTACTGCTAGTGTTTCCCAAATTTGGGTTCCGCCAACATTTTTGTCATCTTATGCGAAACTATTTGGCATACCTGTGTCTTGAGCTCCATTCAATCCAATTTTTTCCCTCGGATCAGGATAAATACATTTGGATGCCTTCGGAATCTGGTAACTTTGTTTTCTCTTCAGCTTTAACTCTTTTTGATAATAGTACTATTTCAACTCTGGATTGGGATTGGTTTTGGCAAAAGTACATCCCTTTTGATTGGACTTTGTTCATTTTTAGAATGCTTACGGGTTATCTGCCAGTTGATGATAACATGTGCAAAATTGGTTTTAATATTGTATCTCGGTGTCACTGCCTGCGGCATATAGAGTCAACTGAACGTCTTTTCATAAATTCTTATGTTGCTATCCTTGTTTAGAACAGAATGGCTGATTTTCTTGGTATATATATAGGTGCTTTCAACTCGTTGGCTGAGTTGATACAAGGTTGGAGACAACAGAAGGTACATATTGTTGAAGCAAGCTTCTTGGTACCAGTTTTGATTTGTAGAGAGATATGGAAGGCTCGTAACAAATTTATCTTTGCATATCTTCTGGTCTTCTGGACAATTAATTTTGGAGATTACAACAACTCATGGCTTAGAAAAGATCCTCAGGCTATGCAGGAGTAGAAATTTTCAGAGATCATCTCCAGGACATCGGCTAACTACTATTGTGTGGAAATGCAGTGACTTTCTAAATAAGCTTGTTCTAACTAATATCACATAGGCCTAATAGGCACTCTTTATTTTTTAGACAGGCCCCATTTATAGGTTTTCATTAACGATGACATATTCATCTCAGTTTCTTTGAATTTAAAGCAATTACCCGCATTGACCAGCGGGCCACCCCTTAGGAAGCCCAGGAATGACTTTGCAAGTATAAGCCCGGCAACAGGCAATATAACCGTTGAACGTGCAACTACCTCCTTTCCCAGCACACCCTTCTTCCGAACTAGCAACAAATGCTGCAAAACATGTAATTTATCATGAATTTATAAATTCAACATACATAATGATTAAAGGCCATGAAAATCATTCTAAATATCAAAGTGAAGCAATAAAGACTAACCAGTAGAAGTATCAGTAAAAGAACCTCGCCACACACCTGACAACTCATCTGATGATGTTTCGACAAAAAGTTTTGAGTCGGAAAAATAAATCCTTACCATTCTAAATTCCAATCCACCTCCATTAGATTCAAACTTGCAATCTTTCTTTATAAATTTAACATGCCTGATATAAATATTATGATACGTTATATATAAAGTTTATTATGAATAAAACTCGATGATGTAAAAAGTGTATATAAAACATATTTATAATTTAAATATTTTAAAATAATATAATAAAAAAACTAAATGCAGAAAAATATAATAATAAAAGCAAATCAATAATCTCCCAACACACAAGTGAGTCGTCATAAATGATAATTTTTATGACGCATTAAACACTTTATGTGTTGGCAATTTTATATTTTTCTTGACATTCTAGTGTTGATATATCGATAAAATTATGCCGACACATAAGTTTCGTGTCGAGAAAAGAAAATCTATCACGACTCACATCAAGTGTATTGTCATAAATCATATTTTTCTTGACTCACTATTTTTTCATTTGTTTAAATACTTTCGGTGAGATTTCTTCTGATAAATATATATTGTGTCATCATGAAATGAGTCGTAGTTGTGTTGTAATAATGCGTGACATATAATGACACGCGAATGTGTCATAAAACGTTGGTCATATCCCGACATAATGAGTCGATAAAAGACATATGTATTATGATATAATAACAGGTATCGAGAAAAAACATAACATGTGACCACATATGAATGAGTCGTGATATACCGTTCTTATACCGATACAATGAGTCAATATCCTTTTGTGAAATTTTATTTATTTATTCTTTTTGCATATCCTAAGACGTTCCAACCCATTCCAATCAACCTTCATTACCCGTTAGCTTTAAATTTAGTAATAATTAAATGTTGTCATTAAATGGATTCGAACTTGGAACCTTTTATTATAAATTTACCTCTTTATTTAAATATTTTTAAATAATATAATAAAAAAAAACTAAATTCAAAATAATATAATAATATAAATAAAGAAATATTCTCCCAACACATAAGCGAATTGCCATAAGTAATGATTTTGATGACACATTAAAATTATGTCAATAAAGGTTTGTTTTTCACGACACATTAAACTGCAACGAGAAAGGTTATCCTTTTCCAACATAAATGTATTGGCAAAGGTATAAACTTCTCACAAAAACAATTTCTTTCTCGACACACTCTATGTGTTGAGAATTTTCTATTTTTCTCGACACACTAATGTTGACATATAGGAA
>JAOXNR010053904.1:0-13399 GCA_028571225.1 Parsonsia alboflavescens | reverse complement strand
ACACAAGTATACTGCGGCCCAATCGAGAATTCTACCCTACATCTCTGATCTACCCGCACTTCTGTTTCTTTGTTCAAATCGAGTTTTCAGGGCTCAATATGTAGCTCCGTCTTCAAATTTAGTTTCTGAACAGCTTCTTGTGAAATTATGTTTTCACAACTTCCCGTGTCTATGATTAATTTGTAGACTTTCCCTCCAATGGCACAACAAGTAGTGAAAATATTCCGATGTCGCCAATCCTCATCAGCCCGTGGAGCTAAACAAATTCGACGTAAAACCAAGCTCTCTCCTCTTACATCCTCTAGTGCTACGACGTACTCTTCCCCCTCTGCCATCTCAGCATCTTCGAGTTCTCCGACATAATCATCTGCGATTCCTTCCTAGATCAACAGTTGTGACTTTAGCCATAAGCCCTTCTGTTGGCACCGGTGGCAGATGATATTTGCTTTGTTAACCGGTGGACGGGTCTGCTGCGGCCTAGTTCCCTGGCTCGACTGCCCTGAATTTTGTCCCTGTTGGGAAGGCGGATTGAAAACCTTTGACGAAGAAGAAGATGACGTCAGGCTGTTTGCCATCGGAGTCCGCAAAAGAGTAGGGTATCCTCTACCGAATGTTACTCCCCTGCTGCTAGCTCGCATCAAGCTCTCTTCCACCACTCTCACCTTTGTCTGTACATCCGTAACGTTACTGAAAGAATGCACTTGCAGGGCGTCCTGGATGGCTGGTCGGAGGCCATGTAAATAGCGGGCTACAAGTTGCTCCTGTGTCTCACGGAGTTGATTTCGTGCTACCAGCCGGTAAAATTCCAACGTATATTCTTCTACACTTTTCGTCCCTTGTGTCAGACTCTGTAAATTTCGAAACAAGGTCTGACGATAATTGAATGGTAAAAACTCCTGCTGCATCTCTCTCTTCAGCTCGTTCCAATCGTCCAAAACAGGCATCCCATCTAATTATCGCTGATACCGAAGAGATTGCCACCATGCTGCGACTCTGTCTTTGAATCTGATCGCGACCAACCCTACCTTCTTATCCTTGGGGACTTCTCTCAACGAGAACAATTCATCTACGGTGCTCAACCGATCCAAAAATTCTTCAAGTGCCAAACTCTCGGTAAACTGCGGAATCTCAAGTTTAATTCCTGAAGCCCAAAGTGGCATGTGGTCGACCCTAGCGGCCGCCCCTGGATTCCCATGACCGCCTCTCCCTATGCCGCCGCCGTCACCGTAGCCGCGGCGTACTGCTGGCCCTCTCGTGGGTTGCTCAACGTTCTGCTCTGCTGGCAGATTCGCGACTATCATCCGCTGCAGCATCTGATGAAGAATTTGCATCTACTGGTCTTGTCGTTGATCCTGTCGATCCTGACGCTCAATAAGTCGCTGCATCTCCCGTTCGCATTCTACTCGGCTGCTGCGTAATTCTTCCAAAATCGCAGCTATGGTTGGATCAACTCCTGACATCGTAGATCTTGTCTCTGATACCAATTGACGCAAGACGGAAACTATGGTGGGAAAAGTAGAACTCAACTATAATCAACTTTACTCGAAAACCTTATTACAAGAAGGGGCGATTCAAGAATGAAACGATAATATTCTTGAGACACTATGATACTCGAATTTTATTGAATGAAAACTCAAAAGTTTCGAAAACATCAAAGTCTGCCAATAATCAAACAAAAATGGTAATGAATAAACCCTAAACCGAAAGTAGGAAAAATTACGAAAAGATTCCAAAAGTTTCTAAAAATTACAGAAAACTGGAAAAAGGCTCAAAAGTCCATCAAGATGACCCCGAATGGCCAAAAAACGACCTTGGTTAGGGCAAAACAGTGAGTATTGCTCACTGGACCGTCCCGGATCGACCCGTCAAATTTGAGCCCATTCTAACGCTCCCACAACTTTTCAATTTTTCCGATTTGGCCCCAAAAACTTTTTCCGATCAACTCCGATTGCCTTGAAACTTCTCCTACAGTCTCTTAGACTTGCGTGGGGCCTCCTGAATATCTTCGTGGGTTAGCTCTGAGTCATTTTGATTTTGCTTATAACCTCATATTGTTACACATTCACATCAATCACACATGACCGGAATTAGTAAAGCATTGCAACAAATTGGTAAGAAATTTGTGGCGGCTGAATCAAGAAATTTATCATCTTTTTTCGGGGAGGAAATGACCTTGTTTTTTTCAGTTTCTGATTTCTGATTGCCCTCAGTTCTCGTAGCTTCTCCACAATCAACATCACCTCAAGCTCATATTCCAATCTTTTCCTTCCGAGTTTTGCTATCTCCTTCAACTTTTCTACTCTCATGAGTTTTGCAATTTATCTGGCCCTCCCTCCATTCATCAGCATATTTGTCAACTTGCTCAAATTGGAAATGCTTCTTTGCCAAATATTTTCAGCTAACTGTTTGTTGCTCTTGCATTTCTGCATCTCGTTCGCTAATGTCACTACAGCACATTTTTCCTCCCAAGTCATCCGCGACCACTCTAGATGGTTTTAATCCCATTCTTCGTTGTTAACCTACAAAATCAATCAATTAGACAGTTGGTAACCATTTTCATTTTTTATTTTTCATGTTAAATCAACACCTCCAATTCTTTCTCCACTTCAGAAATTTTGAATATAAAATGCATTTTTACCGTGACAAAATTTAAAATAAGAAAAGAGCAATTCTGTTACTGTAAAAGAAAGCCAAGTGTAATAAGTGCTTAGTTAAGGCGAGGGTTTCAATGGGATACCTTGCGTTAGATCTTAGAAAGGGTTTTTATTAAAAAAAAAAGAAAATCTTTAATCGATTTATCTTAACATTTTTCTTTTTTTTCTTTTCTTCTTGTCTATTGTATGTGGTTCAATTCGCTTGTCATTCCTCTATTCTTCTATCCTCAATAATTTAAATGGTATTTATTTGTTTAGTAAAATTCACTTATCTACTTTCAAGTCTCCATTTATCACTTTCACTTAATATTTTAGTATCCTTCGAAAAATGTTTTGATCCATATTGACTCTTTAAATTATCTTAATCCTTGAAATGGTGGTCGGATTGAAATGGATCATCCCAAATTGACAAATTTAGTGCAACTAGATAAAAGAAGTCCAACCAATTTGACTTTAGATTAATAGAATTCTTTCACATTCATTTTCCCTTCATTATTTATAACTCACTTCTATTATAGAGGTTTTCTTTTTAAAAATTTATAAAATATTTTTAATTTGAAAATAATTAATTATAAAATATTTGGTACATAGATAACTAAAATATAGATAAATTAATTTTTGGAGTTGTCAGGACATATAATGGATTGAAATACTTGATAATCCAAAACTATTTATCTATTTTCATTTAATAAAAAATTTAAAAAAGTAAAATTACTTCATTATCTTTATCAATCCTCACATTCACATTTATTTAACATATAATTTTTTATTTTTTTTTTAGGGGGAAGGGAGCACTGTCCCTACTGATAAGAGGACTCAAACCCGGAACTTCAGTTAGCTGATACCAGCTTGCTTGCCACTAAGGCAAGACCCAATCAATAAATATTTACTTCACTGTAATAAAATAATTTTTAATCTAAATTTTCATGCATAAATTTCATAATTTAAAGAAAATTTAAGTCTTAAAATAGATCGACACATGTACTTTCCCATATAAGCAGTGACACATGTGAAGATTTCCAAACATTTATAAAATTGATTTAATTATTCTAATTATTCACAACGAAATTCTTTAAAAATAATATTAATATTGAAGTTACTCAACAGGTTTGAAAGATTTTTATTAAAAAGATTTTTTAATTTCTGTTTAAAACTTTTTAGTTTATTTTAAAATTTTAAAATCATAAAAAAAAAAGGAAAATATTTAATAAACAACAAAAATAGTAATAATAAATTAGTAAAAATCAAATATATTAAAATTTAATTTATATTATGGTGCTCTAATTTTGTTATTAAATCATATACTTGCATTTTCACTTATTTCCGTTTTAAGAAAATAGATATTTGGTAATTGGAGCTTTTTCATAAATAGGTTCTCCTGTGAAATCCTAAGCTCTGCTTTAAAAAAAGTAACTCATATGCCATCCATTCATATCAATATCTTTTTTAATATATATATATATATATATATATAAAATAAATAATCAAAGAATAAAAATGTTGTTGTGTGCTAATTTATGTGTTACTAGTCAAAACGATGACGTTTTGACCAGTTTATAATTTTGAAAACTTGATCAAAATGACATTATTTTGACCAATAACATACAAATTTTGTGTGCTACGTAGCACACAACAGCATTGCTGAATCAAAGAATGCTTAAGTATAATTTATAATATTATTCAAAAATAATTTTGTAAAGAAATATTTTGTATTTATATAATCTTACTTTTTAGAATATGTATATTAATCATTAAAGATTTAATTAATTAATTTCACAATAACTCATTTAATTTTAAAATTATTTAATTCAATTAAGTGAATCTAGAAAATTATTATATATAGGTTAAATATTCCTTATCTCTTGGAATTAACCTTATGAATGATCCAGTTTTTTTTCCAATAATCTCCAAAGAGTAAATCAGAATTCGGATTCCCCCAATTCTAGAGAGAGCAACAAGTTGCATATGTGTTTGTTTGGAGAAAGACCAGAGCAAACTTTGGTGTCCCACATGGTTAATATGGGCAATGGTTTAGGAGTTTGGGTCAGATCCAAATTCATCTATAGTCAAAACGAAGCATAAGGTTGCTTAACAAACCTTATTCTTGAAGCTGATCCATCAGAAATTATTATTACTAATCAAATTAAACCAAACAAATAACCATATAAGCTTTTAGTCCCGTTTGGTTATCCGTGTTTGAAAATACCCCAACACTTCTTGTGTAAAAATAACTTTGTCTGTGAGATACGCAGCTTTATATCCGTTTTCACTTTCAAAACTAACTCGAGAGCTTCTATTCCATCTTCTCTTCTATGTCATTAATTAAAATAAATTTCTTCCATCAGGAATTGAATGTTTCATTTTGAACCGTCCGAAAATAAATGTCTCTTTTCTAAAAATAAATAAATAAAATTTTATTTAGAAAATTGACATTACGACTTAAAAATGAACTAAGTCAAAGTATTTCCTTAAAATGCATGCAAATTAAAATTTGACATTCAATTTCGAACGAAAGGAGTACATCTTATACTATAAAGATTAAATACTCTTAGGATTTAGGTTACCCGATCCAAAGCCTTCAAAAAACTAATGTAATTAACTTGGATATTGTGGAAAGAATAGAATACGAATCGCCATAATATGTTTAACTAATTGAATCACTATTTTATAAAACAATAACACGTCTCATCGGCATCAAATAATCCCAAACTTGAGTATCCAATATGGTTAAGATTTTAATTAGATTAGTCAAAGAGTTAAATCTTCCGAGGATATAATCAAGAACACTTTCACTTCATCAGAAAACTCCACACTTGAAAATTTGATGCTTACATATAACATGATCATTAAGAAGTAAAGATTTTTTAACACTCGAACACTCTTGACTGAAATCTCAATCCTTACTCAGTAATATATTTCGCTTTAACTTTTCAAATTTATTTCATAATATAAATTGCTTTATAAAATTTTCTAAATATTTATCGTTATTTCCCCACTCTTGCACCCTAGCTAAGGTATTTTGAATTTGACTAGTCAATGCATAGTTTTCTTATTGCACAAAAGATGAACATTATGAACTGGAGTAATATCAACAATATATACAATAGCAGCACAGAAATATGAATTTTATAGGAAAATCTGAGCTCCAAAATGAGCTGTCCCCCATTTTCCTAAATTTCTTTTGGGTTTAATTAGACTGCAAAATCAGCCTAGAATATTCGAAGACCCCTGAAAGCTACAGCTCTCCCACTTCAATCTCTTCTTACATCAAGACAACTATTTATATCCACAACACAAACTTTAGTCTCCAGAAGCTCCTCTTCTTAATGAAGAATCATCAAAATAACTAGAAAAGATAAATATTGGCAAAAATACAGCTAATACCAATAATATATATACTAATACAGCCACCAAATCCAATCTAATCCCTGCATGAACTCTATCATAATAATCCCATTTTTAATTTTGATCAACTCAAGTTATGTCGAAAGTCGCCTATTTTGATTACCATTTCGACAAATTTTAAGTAAGATTAGTTGTAATCTGCTTTTCTTTGAATCTGTACGCTCTTAATGGGAAGCTTTGTGTTAAATTCAACAACAGCTGAGTTTTATTATTTTTCTAATTAACATCACAAACACACAATATTGAGACTAAATTAAGGCAAAAAAAGAATTAGTTGGTACAGTCTCAATTCTTTTACATGTCACAGACTTGACCTCTTTCATCATACATATGGAAAGTTGTGGCTTTGTTTGGTCATGTTAGCTCAGGTTTGTTGTAAATTAAACCATTATTGGTTGGGCCAACTCAAGTTCTAAGTGTCCTCAAGTGCAGCCATATATAGCTTAGCTTTTAGAGCAGCCACAGATCACTAGTAATTTCTCTTAAAAGTATTCAATTTGGTTGAGTTACAAGAAGTAAACCAAAAGCTCAGTTTCTTGTGCATGATATTAATTTATATCCCTCGAAAGGATTAAAACGACGTTGCAGCCAGCCAAGACTGGATCTCTTTCTTTATATACTATCTGATCAGCCTCTCTTTCAACAAGCTCAAGATGAACAACTTAGACACAGAGATGGAGAGACGGGTTTGGGTTCTGGTTTTGCTGTTGGTGCTCCTTTGTTTAGTTCCGTCAATGGTGGAAAGTGATACTCGTGAATACAAGTTCAATGTGAGTAGTCTTGAGACATGTCCAAAAATAGCTTTCTACTGTTGCATGGAGTTCATATCTTTGCTGCATTTGCTCATTTTACTTATTATAAAAGCATCTAAATTTTATCAGAATTCAGTCATTCTTGATTTTTCAACTTCGGCATATTAAAAAGAGTTCACATGATAACTCTATTCTTCTTTTCTTGTGCATTCTTTGAATGACTCTTCTAATATTCACACTTTATATAAGTTTCAAAACTTGCCATCTTGTTTTAACCTTAGAAGTTTTGGCTTTCATAGACCGACGTGATCCTTATTAAGCCCTCTTTGAATCGTCAGTTTAATCTTTTAAGTTGGATGGAAATTTAACGTAGCATTAGAACGAAGACTTATGTTCAACTTCTACTTCTGGCTATTATTATCTACTTATTGGGCCTCTTAGTCAACCCTTCTACGTCATGTAAGCTTTTAGATTTGGCTACACAGTGTGCTTCTCTGGTATATCAACTTCAAATTATACTGCTATCTTTTTCATGTGCACCGTTCCAATGATTATTATTATAATTCCCTTGAATTATTTTACTAGTTTTGGTCATCTTAGAGAAATTCTTGCTTTCTTCAGCTTGAAGTTGCAATTCTTGCACACGAAAAGGTTTCATGACAAATAAATTAAATAATGTTTAGTGATTAGACAAATTGACCCATCAGCAACAAATCCGCTGTCTATCTTCTCTGTTTTCTTTTTTTTATTACCACAAGAAGATCAAACATAATGCTCAAGATTCTGGAAAACCCACAAATTAATTAACTAAGATTTTGGGTTTTGTTTTACGGGGTAATGAATTCTTGCAGGTTGTGAGGAAGAATACAACCAGATTATGCTCGACTAAGCCGATAGTGACCATCAATGGAGTTTTCCCAGGTCCGACAATCTACGCTAGGGAAGACGACAACGTCCTCATCAAGGTGGTCAACCATGTCAATTACAATATCAGCATTCACTGGTTAGCTTGAAAAATACTTCATACTATTATTCATTTTCATCAATTTTCCCTTTTTCTCTGCTTCTTTTTCGGTGTACTGTTGAATGGAGAAGGCAGTAAATTTTCTGTTATTTTCTTCTTTTTCCTGGGGATAATGGGCAGGCATGGAGTACGGCAACTTCGAACCGGGTGGGCCGACGGACCGGCTTATATAACTCAGTGTCCAATTCAACCAGGGCAGACCTATATATACAACTTCACAGTGACAGGGCAAAGGGGAACACTTCTGTGGCATGCTCATATCCTCTGGCTTAGATCTACTCTACATGGAGCATTGGTTATCTTGCCTAAGCTTGGGGTACCATACCCATTTCCCACACCCCACAAAGAAAAAGTGGTCATATTAGGTGATCCAATTGTTATTTTTGATATTTCCTACACTCTTATTGAAAGTGTTTGACTTACATCATTTTTAATACAACAATATCAATTCCTTTGTGGAGATATTGTTTATTATGTCTTTTGAAATGCATGCCAATTGGTAGGTGAATGGTGGAAGTCAGATGTTGAAGCAGTGATCAATGAAGCCATGACAACAGGCTTGGTACCAAATGTTTCTGATGCTCACACCATCAATGGCCAACCGGGAGCTGTTTCGAATTGCTTGTCACAAGGTGGAATTTTGGATCAATTCAACTTCAAAATGAATGGCCTCCCCTGCTTTCCCCTATTGTCAGGAATTGAATCTACTATTTTGATTGGCAAAGTTTAAGAACAGAGTTTGATTCTGTTCATTTTCTACGTATTAAAGTAAAAATAGAGATATTCAATTCCAGATTGATTTCTCTTTCCGTAATCTGCAGGAGGATATAGTTTAGCAGTGGTACCTGGGAAGACATACCTGTTGAGGATCATCAATGCTGCACTGAATGATGAACTGTTCTTCAAGATTGCTGGTCATAAGCTCACAGTTGTGGAGGTTGATGCTGCTTATGTAAAACCTTTCAAAGCAGAAACCATCCTCATAGCACCAGGACAGACTACCACCGCCCTTATCACAGCCGATTTTACTTCTGGAAAGTTCTTGATTGCGGCATCACCGTTCATGGACTCTCCTATTAACGTCGACAACAGAACAGCCACCGCCACATTGCAGTATTCCGGCACCCAGCCATCCACTTTCACCACCTTGACATCCCTCCCTCCCAGAAACGCCACCCCAGTGGCCGAAAATTTTACTGAGTCTCTCCGAAGCCTCAATTCCCAAAAATTCCCTTGCAAAGTTCCCTTGACTGTGGATCATTCTCTTCTTTTCACAGTTAGCCTTGGTCTTGACGATTGCCCAACTTGTATTAAGGGACTCCGAGTGGTTGCAGACTTCAACAATGTGACCTTCTCCATGCCGGATCTGGCTCTGCTTCAGGCACATTTCTTTAATATCAGTGGAGTTTTCACCGATGATTTTCCGGGTCATCCACAGATCCCTTATAACTATACGGGCATACAGCCCACCAATATGAAGACAACGAAAGGAACAAGGCTTTACAGACTTGCCTATAATTCTACTGTGCAGATAGTTTTACAAGACACCGGGATGCTGGTACCGGAGAGCCATCCGATTCATTTGCACGGCTTCAATTTCTTCGTGATCGGAAGAGGTTTGGGCAATTTCAATCCCAGGAAACATACCAAGAATTTCAACCTGGTCGATCCCGTTGAAAGAAACACCGTCGGAGTTCCTTCTGGGGGTTGGGTTGCCATGAGATTCAGAGCAGATAATCCAGGTAATCTGATTTCCGTTAATGATTTTCAAGATGGGTCATCGAGAATTGAAAAGATTCTAACTCTCAAGACAATGTGAATTTCTCAATTTTTGCAGGGGTGTGGTTCATGCATTGCCATCTAGAAGTGCACACGACTTGGGGATTAAAGATGGCATTTGTTGTGGACAATGGAAAAGGCCCTAATGAAACCCTTCTGCCACCACCCAGCGATCTACCAAAATGCTAAGAAATTCAAAAGGGCTTTGGTTTGCAGATTTCTCGCTCGAATATCTTGATAGAAGAAATGGAGAAAGATGGTGTAACAAAGAAGGATTCACGCTTTGTTTGTGGTAAATATGGTGATGGCCAAAAGAAGTGAGAGGATAGTCAGTAATTTATGGAGTTCTTTTGAGCAAGCAAAATCTGCTTCTCAGAGTTAAATAAGTATATATAGCTTTCTGTTGCGTTTATATTAAACCAGTGCAAGGAAGGGAGTTTCAAGGATTATTTAAAGAAGTTTAATTGATCTTTGCCTTATTAGAATTATTATATAATGCTTCTCCCCTTTCCCTTTATTTGTTGTCTAGGTTGATTTTTCAAATCTTTACATACTTTTGTATTGTACTTTCAATAACATCAATGAAAAACGTACGGGTATTATCAAATATCTCAAGTTTAATTTATCTTTTCAAAATTGAGTTAATAAAATATATTTAAAAAATAATTAAACGATAGAGTACTTAAGATCTCCTCTTATACAATTATATATCACTCCCTATTGCACCAATAAAAATTTAACACATGTTCTTAAAAGATAAATTCTTTTAGAATTTAATTCATCTTTTTATATTTTAATATATAAAATATATTAATAAATAATAATTAAAAAACTATAAATAAGATTTATTATTATTAATATTTTATTAATATAATAGAAAATTATACAAATATATGGATCCTCGACAATGTCATACAAAAAAATATATTAGAAAATTCGGAAATAAAATCCTATGTTTCTTACGTGGTCAAAATATCAGAGTTATTTTGGGCATGGACTATTCTAAGGCCCAGCTAGATTCTAGGGTTTAATGAGGTCCAACACTTAAAAGGGTCACGAAATTTCTTCATTTTTAATCCAACCAGGTTGACGGTCGGGTCAATATATCGAAGTAATCTCTTTTACTGTATTTTGTGCTGATTTCAAGCATTTCTTTTAAACATTTTTACAAAACTAATATTTCCCCCTTGTGGAAAACAGCCTTAGATTTTATTTTAACTATTTTTTTATTTTAATATAATATATTTTTCATTTAATTTATTAGGGAGACAGTACATAATACTTCCATGCTCGAGTTTGAGCGACTCTTTGTCTAATTGTCCTTCACTCCTTGCTGCAAATTGTCTTATTACATCGGAACTGACGACTGGGTTTGGTATTTGGGTTTTAGGTACAATAGATGGCCCATTACTTGATTGGGGCATTTAGGATTGAACCCTTTTATGGTTACTTCCACGTCCTAATTGCCAACTCTTGCTGAGAGTCAAAGGATTTCTGAGTAATTTAACTAAGAAAAAAAATAAAAATTTGCATTTTTTTTTTTTTTTAAACAGAATTGAAAAACCTAACGCTATCTATAATTTGATAGAGAGTAAATGAACAATAGGATTCGCCTTCTTTAAATGGGCCGACAACGCTACTGAAATATTGCATGAAAACAGCTATTGCTTGCTACCATGGAATTTGTTCCTTAGAGAATTCAAAGTTAAGTGTCCATTTCTCAGATGAGGAACCAATGGGTGGCCATTTCTCAGTAGAGATTAATTTCTCGACACTAGTTGTCTGAAACATCCTTTCTGCAAGTAAAATCACTTTTAAATGAATGTAATTTTAAAAGAATTGTTTCATTCTCATCCCATTGAATTATGCTTCTTTGGAATTCATGTACACATGTAAGTTGTTCCTTCGGATACACCCCCGATGGGTGGAGTAGCGAAGACTTTCGAATAAGTCTAAATTCATCTCAATGTTATCCTCTATTCAATTTTATTATATACTTCTTCTGTTACTATTTATAAATCACTAACGGTGTAATATTTTTTTTTCTTTTTAAATTGTCCTTATTTATGATTCTAATCAAAATTATAAGTGATAACAGGAGTAAGAGAGACACGTGGATAATTTAGTCAAAAATGAAGGAAATATCTAATGAATTAACAACAATGTCTTAAATTAAATGTCAATAAAAGTTAGTTAGGAGTAAATAATTCATTAAACCATAATAAAACTATTAAATTAAAGCAACATAATAAAACTATTAGGAGTAAATAATTCATTAAACCATTCCTTTTCATATGGAATATTATATTTTTAATTGTTCTTACCTACCTAGATAAAACTAATAGTACCGCAAGTACGGGAGAATCATTTAAAAATACGACCAAAACAAAGGTTAAGACAACGAAAAGGGCGTCGAACCCCTTAATACAATGAAATTTTTGATCGCCACCTGTCAAAACTCTACTGGTTCAAGAGTTGCACTCGGAACTCAAAAAGACGTGCCAAATATTTTAATGATGTATTTTACCTCGTAAACTCCAAACTATAGAATGATTAAATATGATTAAGAGTCGTTAATTACAGGGAAAAAAATTTTTAAAAAGAAAGTCTTCGTTGTAAGCATTACATTATTTTAATGATCCATATAATAACTTTCTGAAAAGTCATAATAACGTCACTAATTTTACTATCCTCATTTCATTGGAGCAAATAACTTGACCTTGAAGTAGATTTGCAGATGCAGCAGACTTTCAATGTTAATGGAGGCTCCTTCAACCCTTTCTCCTTCGAGGATACAAATTTATTATCAACGGAGAAGTCATGAGTTCCACATGTGAAAGTGCAAATATTGGTAAATTGAGATTTAATCGGTAACGGAACTTTATCGGATTAGTTGGATCAAATTAGTTCAAATATTATTTTTAAAAAATAGTACATTTATCGCCTTTGCAATAATAATATAGTAGTAATATTATTAGAAAACCATAAGTAACATACTATTTGTTTTATTATTTTGGGAATATTCTAGTTGCAGACTATAGATTTCGAATTTAAATTTTACCAACACTTTTTTGAATTAACGGAACGTCGATATACCTACAAACAGATTCAAATATCGCGAAAATATATATAGACGTTATTCTTTCTATACAAAATTAAATTTATTTTAATTTACTTTTGAATGTATTATCGAATGTAAAAATACTTCAAATTTTAATAAATTGATATTGCTACATAAAAGATTAAGCAAGCCAATAGTATCTTTTTATTAAAATCACATCCAGATCAAATGAGACATTGGATTTTAAATTGTCCGATAATAGATATAGGTTTTAATATTTCAGTCAGAATTGGCATAAATTAATTATAGTTGTCTCATTTAAGATTCAAAGTTCATGAGGTTGTTTTGTTGATTAAGATGCATTTGTTTGTTTAAATTTTTTCAACTTATTAAAGAGATATTTATTATTTTCCTTTTAATTTTCATTTCTTTTGATATTAATGTGATTATTTAAAATATTTTATCAATTTTCGTAAAGATAATTACATTTTATAAAGGTTTTTCCTTTTTAAAAAAAGGGTAATTTAGCAATGAGCAATATATAAAAATGAAAGGAATAATTAGGAAGAACATGCATGGATTTTAAAATTAATGTAAATATATATATATATATATATATTAGGATAATGTTATGGAATGCATGATTAAGTTTTGACGGTCTGTCAATATCTAATTTTATTTTTAAAAAATTATTTTTATAAGTACTTTTTATATATTATATTCT
>JAOXNR010053903.1:0-13401 GCA_028571225.1 Parsonsia alboflavescens | reverse complement strand
AATTTAATGTCTCATTTTAACTTGAACAAATTTGAAAAAAAATGAATTGACTTAATTCATTTTTCACTTAACGATATCAATTTATTAAGAAAATTTTAACTAATTTAGCAAAGGATACATTCTTTTCAGGATAACTAAAAATGGAAATGTGGACATTCAATTTGGGATGGTGAGAGTATATAATATCAACATGGATGAGATTCATGTAAAAAATATTCATAATTTTATTGTCTGATTCATAAATAGGGAGGAGAGGTGAAGGAAAGGGAAGGGAGAAAGGCATATTTATTTAGAAATAAGAAATAATTATATTTACTTTCATTTTGGATAATAGATAGAGAAGAAGGGCTGAGATTGAAGAGGCAAGAGAGGAGGGAAATTTTTTTATTATTAATATTATTTGTATTTTCTTTTGCATTGAAATTTCTAGGATGTCAATTTTTCTACTTATATTTTATCTCTTAATCCCTCTAATTTTGGGGAGAAGAAATGCAAATCTAGGTATATCTCTAAATTTCTTCTCTTCCACATTGTATCTAGTCAAAATAAAGTAAATATGTAGAACTCAACGATGTAGTTTAGTGACCGGGGAGAAATAAGACTCGTATGATGTAAGTCGCAAGTTCAACTCATTTTCTCAATAACAAAGTTATACACACTACGATTAGTAAATCAATTTACATAGGCCCATATCTTGCCTTCATACCACTTGTGAATCCAAAAAAAAACAAATCCTAAATCTTGATATTCTAGTATTTGGTTTCCAAATCCTAGAATCTAATAAGTAGGAAATAAAGGCACTTCGTGGAAGTAGAAGAACAAGAAAAGGGGGAAAAAAAAAAAAGGTCAAGAAATTCCTAATCTTTTCTGCAACTTCTGTGCTCCATTAATGCTTTTCTAAGAAAAGGCAATCCTTGAAAGAAATTGCGTAGAATCCTTTCCCAATTGGTCATTTGCTAATATGGATCTGGATATTTTTGGCACATCAATTTCTGATGCTGACCCAATTATGACATTCCACATGATTAATATTAAATCCTGGCCCTACAACGTGGAAGGTCTGTCCATGTTAAATCTTGTTTAGGCCACTAATCCTTTCAGTTAAGAGAGTATTGTCATGAGGTAAGGTTTGTGACGGTCATTGTCAAGTAAGAATAGTTAAAAGTAAGATCAATACATAAGCATAATAGAAGGGTGATGGATGCCATATAAGAATTGACTGGTGCCATTTTTCAATTGAGTAATCCCATCAAATAATTCCATCGTCTATTAATTCTCTCACCCTTTTTCCCCCCTTAAACGTTAGTTTTTAGTAGCAGGGAGATTGAAGATACATCAAAATCAAGTAATAACCAATACATATATATATATATATATATATATATATATATATAGGGAAGAAAAAGGGGTGAATGTGATAACAACCCTTGCATGATATGTGAGACCATCCAAGGGAAGGGAAAGGTTAGCAATGTCCTAATCATGGCAAGAAGGTAAACTTCGACCTCTCAACATGATCCCTTTAATATTATAGGGTATACCCGCACTTACAAGGGGCTGTCTAGATCAGTGGCACATGCACTATTGGATTATATAAGATTTCTAGCTGGCTTGTGGGATCCAATGAGGGGTTTTGCATTTAATGTTAAATTTGGCTCATTGCATTTGCAACTTTGAAACCAAACCCTTATCTTCTATCCATCCTTCTTCTCTACCATGAACGGGTCTTTGTATTATGTGGCCTTCTTTCTTTCAATCATGTCACTAGAAATTTGTGTGGCACATATCAGAATACCACTAGCCAGGGAGAACATTCTGGCAGTCACTTCTTAGGTGATTTGCATCAATTTTAGAGGATTTTCCCAAATCAACTTGAAAACATTAATTGCACCAACTCATCGGTTTTCACATCAAAGGTTGAAATGTTATTTCATTAATTATTTGGTAACGGGGGAATATTAGAGAAGCATAAATACTAGGAATGGTGATTAACTTTAAATTCCAATATTCATCTTTCCCACTTTAAAATTATTTTCATTCCAATGGCGCAATAGAAATATTGAACCCACCCAAGAAATAACATGGGATTCACAGCGACATACTCCATTTTCATTTAATTTAATCTTTTAAAATATTTAAAAAATCACACTCTATCCAAAATTGAATGTCTCTATTTTTATTTTAAGTTGTCTGAAATAAATGTCTCATTTTCAAAATTAGTTAAAATTTTCTTAAGAGTTTTAAATTAATATGTTTAAAATTAATTAAGTCAACTAATTTTTTAAGAATTTGTACAAGTTAAAATGAAACATTCAATAGAAGGTTTATAAATTTTTAACTATATAAATTTTAAAAAAAATAAAAATATTTTGATAAAGGTACAAATAGGGTGATTACATGCAAATTATTGAAATAATTACACTATATATCTGTATTAATATACACAAAAAAAAAAAAAGGACTGTGAGCATAAGATACTTAAGCATATTAACTTTCTAGATTATTTTTAGGATAAATTTAATGATGTCGAAATCAATTACTTTCTCTCTAACAACATAAATGTTAAAAGATTTTAGAGGAAAGAGATAATCATGAAGAGAGAATCCCAAAATATTTCAAAATTAGATATTTACAAAGCTCAGCTCAATGATTTCTTTCAAAAATATTTTAAATTTTTAATTAAATATTATTAAATAATACTTGTAAATATAACGGAAAACATAGAATTTACATATAGTCTAATTTATAAATTAGTATAACATAGATAAATAAAAAATTTGGAAAAATAATTTCTTATAATAACAAGACTAAATCATAAAAATTTCATTTATATAAATATATATATATATATATATAAATATATATATATAATTTTAATTTTAAAAAAATATGATAATTTGGACCGGTAGTAGATCATACATTGATTTACTTTTTTAGTTACAATTTTTTTTTTTTAGTTTAGTTTATTTATACACTAAGGATAATTCAAAGTGATAATAATATTTCTTTGTGTACAAAATTATTCATTTCAATATGATTTAAATTTTTTTTAAAAAAATCATTCAACTTATTTAAACAAAATAACATATTACTAAATAATATTTTAAAATAAAACTGCACAAAAAAGTATACTTAACATAAAATACAATTTAAAATATTTATAATAAACCATTGAATCAAATTTAAAAATAATTATATTAACTATTATGAATATAATTAATTAAATTTCTATAAAAAATAATTAAAAATTACAAATAAGTATTTTTTTTTTCAATTTTAGAAAATAAGTAAATTTCAACAAATAGTGAGAACACATTAAATTACCTCTTTTAATTACAATTTTTTATATAATATAATTATTAATGACTTTCCAGGTATTTTACGGATTTTTGTCCTAGTAAGTATTAATAAGAAAAAAATGGATTAGTTAGATTTTGAGCAGTAAAGATGATATTGACAATTTTTCCCTTAAATTGTTATCCTGTTCCTATAAATAACTAGTTACGATCAGTGTTTTGCTAGAAAATAGTAATTGGGATCATAACGGCTACCCATAAAATGTTGAGGGACCATAATAACTAAAAAAAAAATCTTATGGGATCATATTATAGTTTGATCCAAACATATAGGATCAATTAGATTAAATGTCCTTTATTTTGTTAATAAAAACCTAAAATGATTTACTAAACTGTAGGAATATTGATTTTGATTTTAATAATATATATTATTTTATTTGATAATATAAAAAATGATTTAGAAGATATAGTAAAATATCCTGAGTCCATAGGAGGTGGGTGTTTGGGTTAAGATAAGGGTTGAGTCTGGATTTTCCTTATTCCCTTAATGTGAAACCAAACACTTCCCAGACAAGAAGGATATGTTATAGTAAAAGTAAAGCTTATCTCTTCATTAAAATTCCAATGCAGAAGTCAAAGGGTGATTTATGAACGATGACTTATAAAGGTGTTGTGAGTAGTGTACCCAACTTTTCTATGTTACGATTATAGGAAGTCTAAGAGATTTTGCATTCGATATATAAATATATATTAAATAAAATTTTGTTTATTTATTATAATTATTTATAAATAAATATATGCTCATAAATATTACTCCCTCCATTACAAAATATAAACCTTTGAACTTGTTTCAAGTAGTTTTACAATTTATCAATCTATATTGAATTTTTAAATTATTTGAAATGATGGCTTACTGTTTAAATTGTGGGATGAAGGTATTATATATTTGTATTATACTTTGTAGTATCCTAATATAAATTTAATATGTATCTCTAAAAGATCAAGTATTCTAAAGTTCCATTTAACTTTTTTTTCAGTATTTGGTTTATAAAATATATTTAAAAGAATAAGTAAAAGACACATATAAATTTTTATAATATATTAAAAGGAGAAATATAAAAAGTGTACTAAAAGAAATAAAAATACAATAAAATAATTCTTTTAAATTAAATGTCTCTAATTCTATTTTAAGTTGTTTAGAAATAAATACAGGTCTCATTTTTTAAATTAATTAAAATTTTGTTAAGAAATTGATATCATTAAGTTTAAAAAGGAATAAATACTAAGTCAACTAATTTTTTCTTAAAAATCAAAATGAGACATTTAATTTCCATATCGAGGAGTAAAAAGAAATCATTACTACTTTCAAAATCCATGGTTCGTAGTATGATGTTGCACAACTCATAACCTCCATCCTTTTTCACACATATTGGAGGAGATGGTATTTTCTCTTCAAAATACTTACTCTTATTTAGAATTGAAAATCTAAACGGATTAGGGAGGGACTGTGGAGCAGCGTAAAGCGGGAGGCAAAAGGAATGTGCTTTGCACAAAGTCCCAAAACTTTTTCCAAATCTTTACTTTTAAAAAAAAAAAAAAAAAGGAAAAAGAGAGAGAGATTCCAAATGGGGCATCAACGGATTTTCATGTCGGCCAATTTATTAGTGCTTGTCCTTTTTATATTCTTTCATTTTCCCAATTTTTGTCTAATTATAATCAATATTCGGGAAAGAAATTTCACTATATAATACAAATATTAAAATAAATAAATAAATAAATTTTTTTCTGAGCAGTTTCAATTTTGAACGTCTGAATATTCTATTACTTGTTCAACGTCATCTTTTATATTATTTAATAAAATAATATATATTATCTAATTTAAATAAAATATCTTTAAAATTTAATATATCTTTTTACGATTTTATTAATAAATATATCGATTAAGATATACGTATATGGTTTTTTTTTTTTTTATAAATCCCACAAAAAAAGGACTCCATATACTCCTATCTCTAGATTAGGTTGACGTTATAAATCGAGGCATATGCTTCAGTGGAATTTAACATACGTATATGTTTATCATTGATGGAGGTAAAAGATGGAACAAAAAAAATATTTAAAAAAAAATCTAAAACCTTATATGTTCTTTATTTAAACCCCTTTTTTTTTAATAAATGATATTCAAATCGAATTTACGCGCGACTATTCTACTTAAGTTGGACTCACCTCATGACCATTGAAACCTATATAATTCCTATGTTTTTAGTCATATTGTTTGAATTTAAAATTTTCATTAAATAATTTCTCAATCTCAACATAACGAATTTATATTTCATTGATTTTTTAATTTAAGAGATATACATTCGTTAAATCAAGGATATCACTACTAATTACATTAATTAAAAAGATAATTTTCTAATTTAAGTTAAGCTAAAATACCTTTCTTAATTTTATTTAAAAATCAAATTGATATTCAAACTTTGGATGAAGTTAATAATAAATATTTTTCCTTAAACTTTAAAAATCCAAAATTCACTTTTCTCAAAAAAAAATTTACCTCAATTTTAAATATTTTTCTAAAAGTAAAAAGTATTGTAAGAACGACTTAATTTGGAAAAAAAAAATGCCTAAAGTTTTTTTTATCAATATTTAGGCTATGTTGGCTCCTTATTAATTTGACGAAATTTGCCACTTTTATGACTCATAATCATGATCTCCCAATTATAGATCGTTTTTACCGCTTAAGTAAGTCTTGTTTATATCTAATGCCTCAAGTTCAAATTTGATAACTAGAAGAGTTGTTTGTGTTAATCAGAAAGCAAGAAAAATTAAATCCTTGAAATTAGCTAGAGCAGTAATTTTAAGGTTTATATTCTTATAGAATTGTATTTATAAAATATATCTATAAAAACATTAATGTATATTGATTATTGATGGCATAATGTGGAGCCTTAATTTCACTTATATATCAATTACGAATCTGTCCATATTTTCTTGATTTGGGCCCAAAAAAGGTAATAGATAAAAATTGAACCAATCAATTGTGAAAGGTACAAGTCTTCTATGGATATGCATCATATCTTCACACATTCAATTACGTGTAAGCCTTCCCATGCATCGAAAATTTTAATTTTGGTAGGTTTTCCAATTCATTCATTTAGACAAAAATTTATACCATTTGGGATACAAATTTTTAATATATATGACTTGTACAATTTTATAAAATATTAGACACGACACATAATTAATCAGACCTAAAAATAATCGATATTGATTTTAAAATTACTAGTCATGATGAAGTTTTTAATTAATCCATAAATTGGCATTTTATTGCCTTAGATTTCTGGAAACATAGGGGGAGAAAGAAAAGGTAAAATCCTCTCTCAATCAAGGCAGAGTCATGTGTGGCAATTGCTTTTGACCCAATAGTAGTTTCAGTCCACCTCTTGGGAGACACGATGACCCTCTTTTGTGGGGACATGTGACATACTCTTGCAAAGTAACAACATTTCCCCTTGTTTAACTACAAACAATATAGCGTTAAGTGACAATTTTGTCATCCTTCCATTTTATTATTAAATTCTTGATGTGTATTATCGTATGACTATTGGCATATCATATGAGGAAACATTCTAGCACACTGTTCCCTTCAGGGGTATTCGAAGCAAAATGGTATCACTTTAAACATTTGATTAACATGGTCCCTAAATTTTTGCCTTGTGGTCACTCCTTCTCCAACGTGTTTCATTCAAAAATGAGAGTTTTGAAACAATTCCAAACATGGAATCTGTTAATAGTGTCACTCCTTGACTTTAGCTCCACAACTCAAATCACATTATTTACGAAATTAAGTCAAGTCTTCTTGTAATTTACAGAGATTTTAAGAAATTGATTTATTTTCTATTTTATTTCAATAACTAATCATGAATGAGAGGGCAATAACATATTCAATCCATACCAGCCCTCACCAAATAACCACTAAATGGAGAAAAGAAGTACAAATTAATGGAGAAAATAAGGGTTCCACCAATTAATATTTGTGTGCATTAATTAATGTGTTGCGAAAGTCATGAAAAGACAACCAATTAAGGGGCCCTTATGATGTTGCTATTGGCAAGTGATTTATACATTTTGTGTTGATATCTTCGTACATATGCAATGTTATTGGCTCGTGTAATCCATATCGGAACACATGAAATATCAATTTCTGGAAAGATTTTGGGAAGTTATTGTAAATTAATTAATTAGGCTCGAGAAGTAACCTAGCTAAACATAGACATAAAATACAGGATATCAAACATAATAATAATAAATGGTATTTTTTCACCCCTTTTTTTAGGAAAAGAAACTATTATTATATAATTTTGGAAGAATCTTTAATTTGGTACTCAAAATCAATATTGATACTCGCTCTAAATTAATACTTCCGACAACATTCTAACTTATTTTTGACTAACATAGCATGTTGTGTCTTTCAAAAGCCTATAAGTTCTTTGGATATTTAATTGATAAGTAGAAGACAAAAAAAAACATACCAAGCATAACTAATTTGGACATATCTATAATTATCAATTCAGTCATTTTTGCCACAATAACTAGCAAATGCTATTTTTGTCGGTAATATGTCTAAATGTTGTTGGAAGTAAATATTAATCTGGAGGGTCAAAGGTAGTTTGAGTAGGTAGTTTATAGAAGAATAACCATGGGTATCAAATTTGACTTGAGCATAAGTATCAAATTGGACATTCTCCCAGACCATATCTCCATATAGCTACCACGTAATGTGTATAAGATGGTGCTGATCTATATAAATTTACATGGTCTATTGGGAAATTGATTTTAGGTGGATAGCTCGACAAAGCATCCCATCAATTTCATCTTGTCACCGAAAAAAGGATACATGAAAAGGAAGGGAAATTAAAAGAGAAAACATCCCATGTGAGTTATTGCCTTCTCCTTCTTCACAACTCATACACAGTAATCATTTCTCAATCAATGCATATCCTTCCAGTTTCTAATTAATCAATCTGAGCTTTCATGCCTTCGGATTATTGAAAGGGACGAAAATTAAACAGATATTTTCATTGACGATCCATTTACAAGTTATATAAATATATATGTATATTTTTTTTATAAATCATGGTCATTTTATGTACTTTCTCTATTTGAAGTTGAATGTTCATCTTTATTCGAGAGAAAAAAAATGATCAAGAAGCTCGTTTGGATTTATTAAATTATATACATTTCTATCCACATCATTAATGTAATTATTAGTGAGAATTACTTTAGTTAGTATGAATATAAATTCCTACATCATGGACGTGGAAAACGAAATTTAATATTAAAAATCTATTTATTTTTAAAAATAAAACATTCAATTACGAATATTTTAAAATGGGAATAGGATCACTCAAATTCAAATCAAAAGAGTATGTATTTATCTAATCAAAATATCAGAAGTTTTTAGTCAAATTACCTAAAAGAATTGAATAGAATAATTACTAGGTAAGAGAAATGATAAGAAGGGCAAAGAAACCTGATGTTGCGTGTGGCTTGATGTTCCGGGTACTTGCTCAAAGGGGATTGTCAAAGAGTAGCAGGTGGATCCTGGTACTCTTCCAATGCTTAAGTTAGTGGACGGTGTGAGAGTAATAATGGGATAATGATGCAGGTAGTAAATATCACATACTTGGGGTAATTGGTATTAAGTCCTTATATAGACGTGGGTCAATGCGGGTTAGTTTATGACGTTCCGATGTGAGACGTGTAATGAACAATGTCGGGTTGGTGAACAGTATCAAGATTTTATGTCTAAGCTATTTTTGTTCATAGATTTCTCCTTCGTTATTAAGTTTCCTAGCTAGTGTGATATGTTAAATTAAAACTCTCGTTCTGTATGTCAACATTAGTATCTAATTTATCATTACATACCCAGTTGTCTATGAAGAAATGTGCTCAAAGTATTGAAGTGGTATGTGGTCTACATCATATGCGCTTCGAAAAAAGGTGACACAGAGCCAATACTGCATATGCCCTTTTGAAAAAAATAAAAAGTAAATCGGAACCGAGTGCTTTTGTCATGATGCGGCTGGGGTGCCTTCGTTCCGGACTTCTAGTGGCCGCATCTATAGTTCGGTCCCAGGGAAGGTGGAGCGACTTGACAGCTTGATGAAACTATTGGCTATCAGTCGGTTCACCTGACATACCCACGGGTACGGTTAAGATGTCAGCAGGTTCAGTGGACATATTCACGTGTATTGCTAAGATGTCCTCGGTGCTCATGCCAACTGAAAAGGCGTGGGCTTTAGTTTTAAAAAAGGTAGGTTTTCACCTTTTCCGCCTTCACTTTACCGTTTTCAGCTTTCAAAATTTTTTCTTGTGTTCTCTCTCTCCTATTCTTTGCGTCACAGTGGCAACAGCAATGAAAATTTTGGAACAAGGGCCTGTCCCTTCATGGTGTGAATTCCTTGCCATTTTTTTGTTGGTTGATTTGGGCTCTTGATACTTGACCTAAAACCGCATTTTTTGTTCATTTACGTGTCGATTTCTGGATAAAGTTTTCAGCTTTTGAGGTTTTGTTTTCGTGTTCTTCATCAAATTGATTTCAATGACTTCAGGTACTTACTTTGATCCTTTCTTTTTGTTTGTTTCTGTGTTCCAGGTGTGTTTGTTGCTCAGCTATGTCTGAGTCTCAAACTGTATCGGAAGATTTTAACTTTGGAGGTGATTCGGGTGAGATTAGTATAGGAGTTAGGAGGTTGATTAATGACCCTAATATGGAAGTTGGGGATAGCTCTGCTATCATGGTTAGCCAGTATAGGGTTGAGCCCCCGGTCAGGGTTTCTGATGATACGGTTTCCACATCTGACGTTAGCTGTGTTGACAGGGTTGAATCGATGGCTAGTAAAGGTTTAGTCGAAGTAACCAGGGTCGGGGAGTTTAGTGAGATGTCCACCTCTGGGATTGTGAATCTCGTTATCCGGTACAAGTTGGGGGAAATAAGTATAGATTTTCCTTGGTGTGGCGAGAGCGACAATATTCTAGCTAACTAATACCAGGGCCCTGTACAGGTGCGGGCGGCTGCTCACACCAATACCTTAGTGTTAATTTGTGAGGAGGGGGTGAATTCGATTACGAAGCGATATCGAGAGGCAATTATTAACTTTAGAGATAAAGATGGATTTCAACATGAATATGGTATTCCTGCCAAATTTAAGATTGAGGTTCCAAGGGAGAAGGGTAAGATTCACTTACCCCCTCCTAGGTATGTTACTTGCTTTGCTGCTCAGTTTAGGGCAGGGTTGACTTTCCCGCTTCACCCTCTATTTTTTGAACCTAAAATTTTTTAAGATTCAATTACGTCAGCTGAGTCCAAATTTTGTTCGGTGTATAGTTGTTTTAATTTTGTTTGGTAGGGTTTGTGGTGAGACCCTTAGTTTAGAGTTATATAGGGCCTTTTTTTCGTTTGGCTAGAAACAAAAGACCCCTAAAGGTAGGGGATTTTTTTTATACAATCTAGTGGAGGGGTACTCCAGGATTGATAGAATGTCCTAGCTCCATTCATGAATAAAAAGTTGCCTAGTCAAACGGATAGCTATGATATTGACATGAGCAAGATTGCTCAGTTTGGTTTTGAGGCAAAGGTGGGAGAATACTACAGCCCAGATTTGCTGAGGTTCGGTGGGATCAATGATTGGACCTAATTTAATGTAGTGACTTTAAATATGTGTTCCTATTGTGCTTTGATTGTGTTTTGCTATATTGTAGGAAAATTTTTCGCAATGAGTATCGACGCTTCATTGATGAAGGTCAGAAAGTTAAACCAAGTTGTTCCAGATAAGATTCTTACTTACGATATAGTGACAGAACTGCTCATATAGCTTTGTTATGGGCATGAACGTCTTCTTTTATTTTCCTAGTCAATTTGCAGAAAAGGAAGATTTGGCAAAGAAAGGTGATGAGGCGAAGAAGGTCACATCCAAAGCTGTTGGAAGCAAAGCCAGAGGGTCCAAGGACCCTTCAGAAGAAACATCCTACCAGGCAGTCCATTACGGAGAAGAGGCAGCTTCCACCACAGACTACAGAAAAGACCAGATTGCTAGAGACCCCTAGAGCTAAGGATTTAGTGATTCCCGCTACGGGTGATAGCACCCTGAAGAGGAAGTGGGATCACTTGGAAGAAGAAAGGCTAAAAAAGCAAAAGAGGGTAAAAGGTGCCCCAAATGAAGTGGTGGTGTTGGAGTCAGTGCCCGAGGATAAGGGGACAATCTATGTTCCGGGTTGGAATATCGAGAGAACGACTGGATGTTTAGCAGCACCAAGGCTCAAGAGGCCTTCCAGAACATATTGCCTCCTAAAGAACAAGCTCACATGCAGGCTTTGCCTATGGAGGATGTGAAGCATAATGCTTTGCTCCGCAGTTTCCAAGTAATCCAGTTTTGTTTCCACCTCCTTTGAGCTATTTTGCTCTATGTGTGGTGGTTTTTTTTTTTCAGTCTACAATTTTTAACTTTGAATTGCATCAATGGACTGGGGAACTGGAAGTCTAGTGCAATTCATTAGCTGTGGAGAAGAGAGACACGAACGACAACGGGGTTCAAGACCTACCCCTGGACACGGCTCATAAGTACTTCTCTTTTCCCCTAGGCGCCCTCCCTGGCTAAGTGGGTACTTCTCTGTTTCCTCTAACTCGCCACTCAAGGGATGGTACTTGCTCTCACTTATGGATGTTATAGAATCACCTATAACTGGGGATTACTATCAGGGTTCTTAGACTCTTTTAGGAATTCAAAAAGATTTCGGGAGAGAGAAATGAAAGTCTTAGAACTCCATTGAAAGGAAAACACTCATCATATTATTACTCGGAAAATATTTACAGTAGACACTATACAAAACTATAGTAGACACTCTAAAACTTAAAACTCTCGACTAGCTTTCCATCCTATGGTTGATCAAAACTAGCCTAGAATCAACTCAACTTAGCCTGTCCTTAAGGATAAGATGTCATGCCATTTTATAGATGGTAATGGCCGACTTACAATGTTCTTACGGACAGTTTACATTACTTGCACAATTACAATACGGAAGTAAAAATACAAGTAAACATAACACGAATACATTCTGAAAGGAAAGATACAAGACACGTAATAACTAGGGAAAACCCTACAAGACATGTAACTAATAATACAAATAAGACAAATTATGTTGTGAAGCCAAAGCTGGCAACATGGCTGAGAGGGCCGATCATTGCATGGCTGAGTAGCTGCAACATTATTCTTCAAAGGACACATGGAACAACGGACACAATAGACTGCAAAGGGAATGCTTAAGGCCGAAGACATTGCTGCACAATATGGAGACATGGCAGAGCAGATCATCCGTAATGGACAACTTCATTCTTCTGCATGAAAGGAGAAACAACTAGCTGTGCTTGGAGACAAAAGCTTGAAGAGAATATTCAGCATGTACTGCTCGGGAGAACATGGCTGGACATCCTTGCTGGCTGTTCGTTCCTTGCATGGGAGACAGCATTTTATTCTTCTAGAAACTGGACAAAACATGGAAATAACTTGTAGAAGGCTGGACAAAACAAACTCTAGACAAGGCTAAGTGAAACAGAACTTTTCAGCAGTAGAAAACTTTCTTGGTAGAAAATTTTCTGTCTTCATAAGCTTGCTTCCTTAGCCGTTTATTGATGCTTGGACGAAAGACTTAAACTGAACCAAAACAGTAGGATGAGAATAATGTAGAATTATGTGATTTCAGGCTTCAAAGGAACAACCAAGAATCTGAAACTTCTGCTCCATGTGAACTGATATATTGCAAAAAATTCAAACCTAAGGTGGGACTTCCTTTTTGGCCGAAACCTTCAATGTGGGATTGTACTAAGTTATTCTTTCCATCTGACATACTCTTCATGGTTGATCCAGGTCTATTCTTGGTGACATGTGATGTAGAGGATGTTGGAGAACACTAGGGTTTCTTACGGGTGGAGAAGTGGACGAGCACGGCTGACTTTCATGATTCTGGAACAAGGGACACCATTGATAATCTTTTGGAATGTGAATATTCCAGTGTGATGGATATCCATCCCAAATATAGTCTT
>JAOXNR010053902.1:0-13402 GCA_028571225.1 Parsonsia alboflavescens | reverse complement strand
GAAGAGAAGAAGAGGGTTTTTTTTTTGGAAGAGAAAGGAGGGAAATGCGGCGCTATGAATGAAGAAGAGAAGAAGAGGGTTTTTTTTTTTTTTTGAGAGGAAGGAGGGAATCAAGAGAAATTTAGGATAAAATGAAATTTAAATAAAATATATTTAAATAAAAATTTATATAATAAATATATTATATATATAATATATAAATTAATTATTATTATTATATTTATTAAAAGTTCTTTTAGGCTAGCAAGCATAAATGAACAAATATATAAAGGTTTGACTCGACCCTTTTAATAAGAGAGTCGAGTTTGAGCTGAGCCCGAGCCCGAGCCCATTTAAGACGAGCCGAATTCAAGCTTTCACCGAGTCGAGCTCGAACCGTTCCTGAATAGACGCATCTCATTTACACCCCTATCCCTCAGTCACAATTAATGGGAAGCTATGTGGTTATTTCTCTTCAAGTAGGGGAGTACGACAAGGGGATCCGCTCTCTCCTACGTTGTTTATCTTAGCTGTGGAAGTTCTTGCCCGAGGTTTGAATAAATTATTGAATGATGGAGTTATTGGCAATTTCATTCCGGATGGGTTTGGAATTCCTATTTCACACTTGAGCTTTGTTGATCATATAATAATTTTTACTTGGGGTTTAAAGAAGGGTTTGGTTAATTTAATGGATTTTCTTAGCTTTTATCAAGATTGTTCGGGGCAACATATCAATTTTCATAAAATTTTTATGTATTTTTCCTCATCAACTTCTTTGCATAGATAGGGAATGCTTAAGGGGATAACTGGTTGTGTTATTAGGGAGCCTCTGATTGTTTATTTGGGCTATCTAATCTTTCCAGGAAGAATGAAGACTGCCTACTTCAAACCGTTGGTTAACAAAGTTAAATCTAGAATTAGTGGGTGGCAACATTTCTATATTTCCCAGGGAGGTAGAATTATACTGATTAAGCATGTTTTATCAGCTATGTCCACTTAGTGTCTTGTTGTTTTGAACCCTTTGCAGCAGGTCATTGCAGATTTGGAATGACTTTTTGCTCATTTCTTCTATGGCAATTCGGACTATGGTCATAATAGGCATTTGTGTTCTTGGAAGCATATTTGTAGGCCTTATGACAGGGGAGATCTGAATGTAACTTCACTATCTAATTTTGTCCAAGCCTGCAACATGAAGTTGTGGTGGAACTTCCGTACTGTGGAATCATTGTTGTCCACTCATCTTAAACTGAAATATGGCTTTCGGCTATTACGACAATTATTCACTAGGGCTTCAAGGGTATGGAAACAGCTGCTGTCTGTTACAGACTTGGCGGAACCCTTCATTACTGTAAAATTTATAATAGGGGAACTTCAATTTTTGGCACGAGAATTAGCTAGCTGAGGGAAAATTGAAGATAAGGTTCAGTTTGATATCCTAGCTGGTGTCACAATTAATGGGCTGCTTTTTTAGGGACAGAAGAGGTGCAGAAGTTGCTACCACCAGATCTGTGCAATTCGGTTCTCTCTTTCCCTTTGGACGGAAAGGATTCGAGGGATATTTACTTGTGGATGCAATCGTCTAATGTTAAGTTTTAGATCTCTGATTGTCTGGTAGCTTTGACAAAGGAGGGTTCAACTGTGGCAGCAATTCATGATCACTATTTTCACACAAAAATTCTCCTTCCTTAGTCAATTTTCATGTGGCATCTAGCTTGGAAATTTTGGGCAATGGATGAAATTCGAAAATATATGGGCTTCAGTCTAGCATCCAGATGTCACTGTAAGTGCACTTCTGAAACATTGAATCACTTGTTTGGTTCTTGCAAGATAGAAATGGAAATTTGGTCTCATTTTTTTCGTGTGTTTGATATCATTGGTGGTATGCATAACTCTCAACACTCTCTGAATGAAGGTCTAAAAAGTTGGAGCTTCCAAGAGAAAAGGAGGGATATTATTTCTAAAATCATCCCTCTGTTGGTTTGCCATGAGATTTGGTCTGCATGATGTGCTTTTGTCTATGCTGAGGATACATAAGATTAATTGGTAGCTATTCCATATTCAGAAAGCTTATAATCTTCCCATTTTAAATAGTTGTCGTATATAGTTTATGCTATGTAGTGGATTGATTTCCACCCACTAAGGAGTAAGGTTCATTATGTCCCCTCCTCTTTTTAATTCCTTCTTAATAAATAGGTAGGAGTTTGCCAAACCCCCTATCACTATGGACGGTTATGATTAAAAAAAAAGAAGAAAAAAGGGTATACCTGAGAGTGCATCCACTACAACATTCTCTTTGCCTTGTTTGTATTTGATGACATAGGAAAACATCTAAATGAACTGCCACCGTTTTGATGGATACCATGGATTCATCATATCATTAATGGAGTTATCAAGAGAGACAATTATGGAGGAGTTCAATGAAGAGAAGATTCATGGAACAAATCATGATTGGAAGGGATGTCCTAGAGTTTATCATTTTAATGAGGGTTTGTTGGAAGACATGTTTTATGCATTGATTCCCAAGTTAAAGGACTTATATTTTAAACACATGAATGACATTCCAAGGATGAACAATGACACTTCAAAGATGACAAAAGACCTGGTTCAAATAGCTCATAGAATGGAAGAGTTTGAAGTCTTCTTTGGAAGTATTCTTATAGAAGTTTGGATGTTCATGTACATGGATTTGTACTTCAAGTTTAGGCTTCAAGACATGAGTGAAAGAGGCTTGAAAAGACATGAAAAAGCATCTAAAAATAAGTGGAAGAAGCCAAGAAGTAAAGCATCAAAGAAGTGGAAGTAACAAGCTTGAACTAGGCTTGAAACAAGACTAATTTTCAGCCAAAAAAAAGAGTCCCACTGACCATCTTCTCATGCACCGCTTGAAGACTTAGTTGAGCAACCTGTTTCAATAATTGAGCAGCCTGTTTGAAACCTCGAAATTCACACGATAGAACATAAAGTGAGCATCATGCTTCAGCTGCCTGTTTGGTAGAAATGCACAGTAAACAATAGATTTTGAGAGGATTTGAGAAGTTTGCTTTGCTTTGTAAAATTCCAAATTTTGTCGTCCAAAATCCATGCGATTTGCCGCACCGATCCACTGAACAAGCCATGCAAAGAATCATTTTGTCCCTCCAAATATGCTATGTGATAAAGACAATTGGGAGCCGAATGCTTAAAGCCTTGACAGCACCAAGTGGATACTAATTTGTTCCATTCTTCCAGAGATGTACTGGCCTGTCACTTGATGAATTACCCAGTGCCAATGAAACCATCAACAAGGCAGCCCAACAACATATGCGATGAAATGCTTGGACAGCTTGACCTTCTTTTATTTTCTTTAATCATTTTACTTGTTTTAAAGGGGCACTTTAGTATTTAGCCAATTTTAAGACTCATTTTAGTACTTCTTAGAAGATAAGTATAAATAGTCTCTTATTATAATAGATATAGAACAAACTTTTCTACAAACATGAAAATACTTTGAGTGAATGAATTTTTAAGATCAAACATGATCTTTTGGGTTTGTTCTTATGAGCTCTTCTTACAGTTCTTAGGTAACAACACTTAGGGGCAATCAATTACTTTGGGTTAAGGTATTGATTAGTCTTCCAATCAAGGGCTTGGTTGTTGTAGATTTCCTATAAAGGTTAATCCAATTGGCGTTGAATCTAATGATGAGTATTACTATTTCATTGATGAGTTTTAAAGAACATGAACACTAAAAAGTTTCATCTATTCTGGAAATCACATCATATATTTTGGTATCGAAGCTATGGGTTTCATCAAAGGTTTGCCTATCATTACTTGCTTTCTTATTTGAAGTGTTAAGATCATATTGTTTCTTTGAAATCCTATAATCTTATACTGATTTGTGTGTTGTTCCTTTACATTTGTCTTAGTTCTTCTCATGTGGTCTCTCTGTGATTGTGAGAATTAAGCCTAAAGCAGAAAACAAGGGCAAATTCTAAATGTTTGGTGATTCTAGTTCTTCTACCTTCTCCAAAAAAAAAAAAAAGAGAAAGATCGAAAGACCCCAAAACAAAGGGTTTCAAAAATTTCCACATAAAGGTGCCAAAAAAAAAAAAAAAAAGAATGAAAAATTGTTGGGTTTGTTGAGTTCAAGTTGAAATCTCTTGTGCTATTGAGTTATTGTTGAGTAGAGACTGATGTGTTGATAAATTGGGAGTGAATTGCCTATTGTTTGCGGTTATTTGAAATCAAAGGCCTTGACATAATGAAATACATATCAAAATTTTAGATCACAATCCTTATTCTCAAGGTGTTTGATAAAATGCATGTCATCTATTTTCTTAGATTCTAAGTGTTTGATCATTTGCTTGGAGATTGATAGACTTTATTTCTTTGAAACTCTATTCTCTTGGTCCATGTTTGGATATTTATAATTGATCAATTGATTGAATTGTATGGATCATTTGGTAATCTTGCCTAAGTGATTTGCATTGTGCTTTTGAGTTTTCTAAGAACTTGAAAGAGAAGCTAGAGTGGAAAAAGGGGATAGGGTGAGATCATTGGAGCAAAAAAGCCATTGAATGGGTGGCATACACAAGTGAAAGTGTGGAATACAGATAACCCCTATTTTGCTTGTTTTCTTTTGTAGGTATATCATGGCTAGATCATCATCTGAAGCATCATATTATGGAGAAAGATGGGAGACATCTCAACCTTGTTCTTCGAAGAAGTATGCGCCATATGGAAGAGTTGGAAGGAGTCCACAAGTAAATCATTCTAGAATGAGACGTGAGTAAATAGAGTGCTATGAAGATGATGACTATTATGACTTTGAATTTGAGGATAGGCCAAGGAGAGAAAACTCCATATCCACTACTCAAGGTTCCAAGGGTGTTGGGGACTACTTGAATCTAATGGAGTGTTGGAGACTACTTGAATAAATGGAGTTAGCCATGACGAGAACTAACACTAAAAAAGATAGAGAAGTTTTAATGGCTATATTTCTCAAAGGGTTGAGAAAGGAAATTAAAGAAAGGGTTCAACCATGATTTTATATTGATCTTGAGGAGATGGTAAGAATGGCCACACAAGTTGAAAGAAAATTGGAGAAAAGAAAGTCTTCATGTGGGAGATCTTTTGAAAGCTCAAGTCTAGTTAGTTCTTCATCAACTAGAGTGCAAAATGTATGGCCTAAAGAAGAGAAACCTAAGCCTAAGGTGCAATTGGTGAAGGAGAATCATGGAGTCAAGAGTGAGACACTAGCACAATCCTCTAGAGATAAATACCCCCAATGCTTCAAGTGCAACGAATATGGCCGTAAAAATTCTTATTGCCCGACATGGAAGACAATTGTGCCAAGGAATTAAGATACCTCAACCATACGTGAAGGGAAGGTTGAAATGAGACCCGAACAAGTTTTTAAAGGGTTGCAAATCCAAGGGCCTCCTGATGTAGTGAAGAAAATGGTTGATCATATGACATTTCATGAAGGGGATGATCAAAGTAAGACCTCATTTCTTGCAAGATGCATCATTTTTTAGAAGATAAGTAGTTTGATGATTGATCATGAGAGTGATGTGAACTATTTAAATCAATATGTGCTAGATAAATTAGAGCTTAAATGTGTGGATGATATGATCTGGAGTTGACGTTTCTCATTACCAACTCTTGATCCATCAAAAATTGACTCAAATTCCCAAAACTCATTGTTCAAGATTAGAATTAGATTGACCTCTTGTTATTGCCCATAAGAATCAATCAACCTAATTGATTTGGAAGACAATTCAATACCTAAGCCAAGTAATTGAAAATCCCCTTTTCAAGTATTTCAAGAACCCTAAAAGGGTTCATGAAGGACATTCACAAAGATCATGTTCGATCTTAAAAAGAGAATTCACTTATTGAAATTGTTGCTTGTAGAATAGTTGACTTTCAAAATACAAATAAGAGACTATTTATAGTCCCACTAGGAAAAAGCCCTAATTTAGTCTTACAATAGGACAAAGGACCATAAAACCCATAATACATAAGTAAAATGACCAAACGAAACTAAGAAAAGTCCAGAAAATCATTCAAAACATCACGTTTTGTGTGCAGAGGGTGGGGCATCCGGTGCCGGGCTTGTCACCGGATGATGATCAGGATAGCTACTAGAAAAATGGACGAATTCTTGATCCAGTGAGCCCATTGTACTCCCTCGTGCCAGCTTATGCAAACTTGATGCCAACTAGTGCCAACTCCATTTCATTCCTTCCTAGGCGTCCCAACTCCGTTTCCAAGGTCCCAAATGTCTTGTTCTTCATCTAGAAGCCTCCCACCATCATCTTCAAGGTCTTGAATCATCAGCAAGTTGAGTTGATCTTCGATTTCCATCATCGCATCTTTGCCTTCTTAATCAATGAACCCTCATTCTTGTATTTGAAATACAACATGTAACATGTAGTCTTGTTGATCATCACATGAGGGACCATCTTCAGAAGGCAATCATGAGCTCTCATACTTGTAGAATAGGTCTTTATAGGCACATTTTCTTCCATGAAGTCTCTCTTTATTGAACTCTTCCATAGATGACTTTCTTGATTATTCAATTAATGAAATGAACGATCCTTGATCTCCATCATTCCCAATCACCTCAAGAGGATTTGTCCTCGAATCTTCAAGTTCTACATTGAGAAGAGAATTGTCACTAACTTTCATTGAATCATCAAGGCAATACTTATCAAAGAGTTCAATGCTCTCAAAAGTTTGAACAAAGTTATACTTCATGGAAGTTACAACTTGATAATGCCTTACCATCCCTTCCTTTAAAGGTGGTGGTCTATCTTTGATGGATATGTATCCCTTCTACTCTCTTGGATTGATATGTTTCTTGTCTCTTGGGTCTCGACCTTCAACCTAGAGAGCTAAGACCTATCTCAGACACTCTCCATGCCACGTACTATGACTTGCCACTCATCTCTAGACCTAGCGACCTATGACTTGTCACCCACGACCTCTGTGTGGACTTCCCGAGATACTAAAGGTCTCTCTCGAAGTCGTAGGTCTCTCTCCAGAGTCGTGCATAGCAAAAGCACTCTCTTATATGGAAACTCCTTAATTTCAGGAACAATTGGTTGGATATTATCCCATAATTGATATGATTTGCCGTATTCATGTAATTGATATATACTCAAATAAAGTAAATTCACCTAAAAAGGTGGATTATTGATTTGGTATACACAATGATCACACAAGATCAGACACAATTGGATTCATTCAATTCTTTCTATCGATATGAAAAAAACTTAGGTGTCATAGCTTTCCTCAGGGTGATAGCCCACTCTGGTAATCTAATCTTGGTTGTCCTTATAGGCACTTTGGCAGTCGGGGTGACCCGGGGATCACATTTGAGGTTTGTTTAACTTCTGGCACTATCTGTAGGGAGGACAATTTGAGTAAAGTTTCTTTCAAATACTTAAACAAGAAAATATATAAATTGCGATGGCATGAGAACAACCATTACACCGTGGATGACCACACTGAACTCAGTTATGTATCGGAGAGATGGTACTCGAAGATCTTGTTAACAAAGGAGTAAACAATGACAATGTAAATTTAATGGATCAAATAGCTCTGTCGGGAACATCCCGGAGGAATCTAGTAGTCAATCCTCCAAGGTAGGGAGAAATAGAACAAGGCCAACGAACCTCAATAACAATACATAAAGACCGCAAAGGTCCAAAGGAAGTCGTGTAATAGTCCCAAGCGATCTCCTAGAATGCATGGTTTTATCCCTCGAAAGTCACTATTGCAGAAGAGACCTTGCCTCAACTGGGACAAGTCCAGCACATCTTAGAGAGATGATCAATAGCCTGGAGGACCCTAGCAATGGAACGGAGAACAACAAGGCCCTCCACCACCTACAAGATCGAGAGAAGACCCTCCAGGTGGACATCTTGAATAGTGACAGGAACGAAGACAAGATCCTTCAAATGGAGTAGCTCGAGGAGCTTAGATCCAGGAAGAAGAAATGCAAGAAGAGGTCCTCCTCTCATAGACCTTAGAGACACTCTTTGAAATGGAAATGAGTATGACCTTCGGGACATAATTAGCAAAGCTACAATATCAAGGACTCAGATACACGAGAGAGGCCAACATGAGTATGAGAGCTCGAGGAGAACTCCTTCTGGGGAAATTGATCTTCTTGGACTTAGCCTAATTGAATGAACAAGTAGTAGGAACCATGGAGTAGCCCCTAGACCTTCAAAGAGAAGAGCTCCAGGTACAAACTTTAATGAAGATAATGCGCATGAAATAGAAAGCAATGTCAACTTGCTAGAGCCATCACATTTTATGCGCAACATATGGATTGCATGAATATCTCTTGGTTTCAAAGCAGCTCAAGTGGAAGCAAAGTACGATGGCACTATCGAGGACTACAACTCCACATAGATGAATATGTATCATACATGGAACTGTTCAAGTATCCCAACCATGTGAGGTGTAGTGCCTTTTGATCCACACTAACCAAGAAAGTGTAGTCTTGGTTCAAAGGCCTACCAGAAGCAACCATTTCGAGTTGGACTCAACTAAAGAATCAACAAAAAACGTGAGAAAGACATCAACCACCTCTTCAACATCAAGCAAAAGGCCAGATAGAGCACGAGGAGCTACTACAGGCACTTCAATTATGAAGCAGTGGAGATAGAGCAAGAGAATGATTCCATAAATTGATAGCCTTTAATCAGGGATTGCTATGAGGGTATGGGGCTCTCCAACTTGCTGCGGAGGAAGTGAAAACTATCAAGGAGCTCCAAACACTCCAAGAAAGACTTATCAAAGCAAAAGAGACAGTCATTTAGAAGAAAATTGTTGGCCTTATTCCAACCATAATAAGGAGACAAAGGGGCATCCCAAGAGCCAAAAATCAAAGAAAAGAGATGGGAAGGACTTCCCCTCCAAAGGAGGACCTTCTGAAAAGAAGAGAAGATCAATTCCTGACCTAGTAACAACTTACCTGATGGCTTCACAAATTGATATTCTAGTAGCTATGGAGAGGAAGGGAATCTTAAGACCTGCAAGACCCCTTAAGTCTCCAATAGTTAAGAAATACATGACCAAGTTCTACCATTATCACAAAGAACATGGTTATGTCACAAAAGCCTGCTTTGATCTAAAGAGAGAGATTGAAAAACTGATCAAGGAAGGTGAATTGCAGGAGTTCCTTTCAAATCTTGTAGGCCCAGCCAATCCACCACCTCTAGGACGAAACCAGCAACCTCGGTTGGGGGAAATTTATGCAATTGAAAGAAGGTCCTTGTGAGCTAGCGAAGTAGATGTGGACCCTCTAACAGTGTCCTTCCAGATAGGAGACTTCTTGGTCCATAAAATTTTAGTGGATAAAGGGAATGCTATAAATGTCTTGTACAAGAAGGCATTGGATAGAATGGGAATTGACAAGAGCTCGCTACTGAAAACAGACATAGCACTCACCAGTTTCAGCTAGAGCATGACCTATGCTAAGGGGATTTTAAGAGTTCCTACAACAGTCTATATGAATGGATAGGGTGTCACTAAGACCATGGATTGGCTAGTAGTTGACGCTCCAGAGACCTACAATGCAATCATTGGAAAGAAAGGATTAATAGACTTGAGAGATGAAATTTCTAGTCTACACTACAACATGAGGATACAGGTCGAGACACTTTGATTACATTGGAGGGTGAAAAAGAAGTAGCCCTTGATATGATCACAAATTTGGAATGAATTCATCATTCATCAAATCCAAAATTTTGACCACTTCAATTAATGATTCCCTAAGACTTCATGCAAGAGATTCAAGTAGAACCATTGACCAATTGTCTTCCAATATGATCTATTGGATTAAGTCCCATCAACTCAACTCAATTACCGTAGCCAAGCATTAAGATCCCTAAAGTTTAGCTAAGAACCCTAGAAGAGCTCTAAGATACACTCTGGGCTGGAGCAACTTAAATCCATATGGAATTTATTCAAATTTCTGCAAAAGTGTTTGTAGAGTTAAATTCAGCATCACATTTCTGGATTTTGGTGTCTTCTTAGCCTTCCAGCCGTGTATTTTCAATTTCCAATCTTGTTCATTCAATTTCAAGCTTGCAATACATTACAAAGTTCTTCAACTTGCCAATCATCTTCAAGCATAAATTCTTCAATCTTGTCATGAACTTCAAGTTGTTTTTCATGGCCTAGCTTCAATACCATCCTTGCTACTTTCATCTTCAAAGTTCTATGCTTATACTTGAAATATTAATCTTTGTACAAGAACTCCGAATCATTGTTAATATCATCTTCAATCTCCAACAAATCTTTCTTCATTCTTGATCTTCCAATCTTGTATTTGAAATACAAGCTCTTGTACCTAACCACCTTTCTTTCATAAGCATCGTCATATGAGATCTTCCATGAATTATCCCATGCCATGTAAGCACCTTGATCTCTATCATTGCCCCTCACCTCGAAAGGATTCGTCCTCGAATCGGCTTCATCTACATAGAAAAGAGAATGATCACTAACTTGGATTGAAGAATCAAAAGAAGACTTACCAATTAACTCCAAGTTCTCCTTCATGGATGAAAGAACTTGATAAAGCCTTACCATACCCTTGGGGGTGGTGGTCTCTCCTTGATAGATATGTATTCCTCCTCTCCTTCAATAAGCTCATTAGAAGAAATACCATAGACAAAGAATTCCAGCCACTTAGAAGAGTAAAGTAACAAAGTTCTAGCATTTAAAGCAAAAGACAATAAGGTATTAAGTCCTGTTGGTTTATGGTCCCATAAAGCATGATATGTAGGTCCTCCAACTCTAGGATTCAAAGACATTATGTTCATGAAAAAATCCCTAAAAATTGCATATATGTTTAATTCATCAAAAGCATTAGACGTATGTATAAAAGGAATAAGTAAATACTCTTCACAAAAGCTAAATCTCTCAAATTAGCAAGATGGACATCATTATGCTTCTCTAAAAATAGGGGATTTCTAGCAAACCTCAATAAATCTCCATTGGTGTCACAAAACATAGTCCATAACATCATATAATTCCACCCAATAAAGATCACCAACATTTCATTCATGATTTGATCATTTAAGAACAATTCCTCATCATGATATGTTTCTTCACAATTTCTTAACGAAGATTGATTCGCAAGAAGCACAAGCTCGCTCTTCTTAACAATCACAATGAAGTGCATCTCAAACAAGGTCACCAAGAATTTAGAATCCCATTTGAGTATGCACATTAGACCACAAAGATATAAATTGTTATCAAGAAATGCAACATCAAAGATCCACAAAACTCAATCATCTAAGACAAACTTTATTAGTCTATTCATATAAGTCCAAAAGACGTCTTCCTTCATGCATTTCAAGCAACTCAAGTTATAAGAAGATGACTCTAGGCTATTTTCATGAATTTCAATGGCCAACAAGCCCTTCATAGAATCCTCAGGCATAAACAAAGCTTTATCTCTAATCAAAGAATTAATATGCTTGAAGAATTGACTATGCATAACTTGTCTAGAAACATTAAGCACATAGTCACAAGCATGCTCTTTCACAATTGATTCCCTAACAAGCTTGAGATCTAGCACATCATTCAAGAAGCTCTAAGAGACATTCAAATTTCTTCCACATGCTTCATGCTCAATTCTACATTCAAATTTCTGCACACATGATTCCTACAGCTTCAAAATCCATAAAAGCTGTCAAAAGAATCATAGAAATAGAAGCCATGCTTTCTATAATCAAGGAATCATTATGCTCAAGAAATTCTCAAATAGCAACTTGCTCATGAACATTACAAGCAATTCCACAAACATACTTAGCCTTAGAAATCATGTTTTCATGCTTAAATTTCAACTTTCTATTACCAAGGATAGATATAAGAGTGTACCACTTTAACATAACACTCATCATCTTCTTGTCCTTGTTTCCTTCAACTTGTTTAGGCCTTCAAAAACCTGAAATTTTGGCACAAGAACACTAGAAAATGATTGGTCAATGTTAGAAATGGATATTGAAATCTCCTTGTTCATCTTGAAGATCAAATCACTCTCTTTTTCTTTTTCTTCTTCATAAGATTCTCCATTTTCTACACTCAATTACTTTTCAATCACAATGTCATTTATCATCTCAAGTTCTCTCTCAAAATCCTTTTCAATCTCATGCTCTCCTTTTTCTATTTTCTCTTATTCTTTTTCTATCTCATTTTTCACAATGGGAACTTCTTCTTTCACTTCATAGGGCTCTTGGACTTGCTCATTTCCAACAATTTCTTGAAGACATAAATCAAGATGGATAGCTTCTACTTCTTGCTCCTTGGAACTAGACACCCCTTCTTTCGACAAAGCACCTTGCATTTGAGTTGGTGAAGGAGTTTCATGGCTTGAACTCCCATTAGATTGTTCATAGGAGGATTTTTTTCTCTTCAAGCATCTTTCAATCTCAAGCATTTCACCAATCTCCCTATTCAAGCCTTTGAAGAATCTAATCATCTTAGCCTCTTCACTCTCTTCTTCATTAACTTTTCTCATTGCTCTTTGAAGCTCCCCATGATATTCTTTTACACTCTTGGAGCCTAGTGTAAGAGTTCTTAATTCCTCATCTCCATAGAGGTCGTTTGTCACAAATCTCTTTCTCAAGACTGGTTTCAGTTCGGTCCTAGTCCTCCTCTTGGTGATTTCAATTTGGTCCAAGTAACTATGAGTGATTTCAGTTTGGCACTCATCCGTGTGCTGTGGTTCCCAACCATCTTCTTCTTCATGAAAGCTTCTTTGAACTGTTGTTGGAGAAATCTTCCTCTTGGCTGTACCTTTTACACATTTCCTCCTCTTCCCCTACCTCCTTGCTGAAACTGATTTCGGCCAACTCTATTAGGGGTTGTTGGAGTGTCAAATAGAAGACTTGTACCAAGATCTTTTCTCATGGATCCTATGTAATTTCTTATTGATCTCAGCTCCAAAGACATCCTTCGTAAAACTTCATTTATGGAAGACATTGCAGCATTGTCCTCTCCCACATTCGAGGCAATATATACAGTAGCAACTTCTTTTGACATAATGGTAGATGCAATTCAAAAACTGAACAGAAAATGTGTATAACCTCGCACCACTCGTGTTGTTAGGTGTCCAGATTTCACAATTCGACTTGGAAAATTGACAATTCTGTGTAATATATCATATCTCAAGCTCCTCCCAACAAGTTAAACATCATAACAATGGAATTCAACTTCACAATTTGCACTCAATCTCAACCGAAATTTCTCTGGAAATTTTTTTTAACAGATTTTTCAGGTTTTCTACTTTGGAGATCTTTGATCTTTCTTTTCTCTTCTTTCTTTTTTGTACTTTTTCGATTTTTGTTGAGAAGGGGAAGAAGTAGATTCACAAACAAATTGAATTGGCCTTGATTTTCAGATCTAGGACACAATT
>JAOXNR010053901.1:0-13403 GCA_028571225.1 Parsonsia alboflavescens | reverse complement strand
ATATTACCCTTAATAGTCAATCTTATTTTTAACTTTTCAAAATAACAATTTATAACTTCATTTCCTCATGTAAACTAAAGTCAAAGGAACTTCTTCATTTTTAATTAGTTAATTACATATAGTTACTTCCAATTTTGAATGGAAGATTCAGAAAAATTTGTATGCATTTACTGATTAAAACACACAAATGCATAATATAGAGAGATTCATAGGTATAATTTTCGTACTAATCCAGAAAATGGATTGTTTTCAGGTAGTTTCTCGATCACCAAAATAATATTCGTCAAAAAAATTGTGAGTTTTCTAACACAAGATCTGATTGATCGAAATAACAATTAAAATTATAAAAAGTACTACTTAGTGATGGTTTCCTTTAGTTGTTAAAAAATTTGTGTTGGAAACTTGTCCCTTTTTGTGGTGAGGGTATGGGGATTGAGGCACTGGTAAAGAAGTGGTGCATTTGCCATGTATTAAGACACAAGAGACGTATATAAAGGTGTGTTTTCATATTTAACCCATTTGAGAGGAAAGATTTCAATATTACCAAAATCTGTACAATATTTCAAAATTTATCCAACTCTAAAACTAACTTTCCACTCTATATCTATTTTGACTTTTTAATTTAAAAAAAACAAAACAAAACAAAGCTTTATTCACTTTTATCATGTAGTTACTATATTGCCCTCAACATTCAAAACAGCCCAAGTACCTCTACGACTGCTGTAAAACCGAATTGAAGACAATATTGATGAAGTTTCCTTGTTGAAAGTTGAACTTGAAGGAACTCATTCTCCCTGTTGAAAAAAAAAAGGTCGACAATTGGGTTTGGGAGAGGAATTGGTTTCTTTCTTCACAAGATCAAGCTCGCATCTCGTCGTTCAGAATAAGTGGTTGTTGAGTTTTTTTTTCTTTACTATTATGGTGTTTGATGGTTGTGTTTTGATTCCTAAGTGCCGCTGGGTTTTTCTGGTGTGATGTTTGTTTGGTGTAAGGAAGGAAAGTTGTTTGTGTTGAATGTTTGAAGTAATGGCCGACCTTCGGGAGTTCTATTCGACCTTCTAGCCCAATTTTTTTTGTTGGTTTGACTGACCTTCCAATTGATCCTTTCGATCTTCTAAGGATTATATCGACCTTCAGTTTTATTAAAAAAAAGTTCAATAGACCATCCATAAGGTCAATTAGACATTCGAAAGGATTATATCGACCTTCCATATGATCACCTTGACCTTCAAGCATTTGTTTTCTTACAAAAACTATGTAGACCCTTTCTGCTTTGTTTTTTAATCAAGATATTTCTCCCCTTTGTTTTCTATTATTGGTTGTAAATTATCTATCCTCAATATATTTTTCTTTAGATTCTTGTAGAAATGGGTATAATGAAAATTATTCTTCACGATGGTTCTCTAAGTGGAAGGGCGCGTCCGGTAGTCGTACCCGACGACATCAGTTATGAAGATTTGAGGATAACTATGGCAGACTACATGAAGATTGATTTAAACCAATTTGATGTACAAATCTCATTTGCATCCAGATTATCCGACGGAGGTACTAAATTATATGAAATTGAAGATACATATGGGATCATGTTTTTTATGGGGGAAGCTGATCCTAAAATGGTGGTCGTTAACAAAATTGAAAGATTATATCAGTGTGGTGGTGATCCTGCAATGGATGATTTTGTTAATGCTCAAGAAAGGAATTCGGATAGGACATTCCCACCTGTAAACGATGAACCTGGGCCATCTGGAAATATTCCCACCGATGCTGATGTTGATGATCATTACGAAGAAGAATATATCCACGGTGTCGATGATGTCCTCGTGACCTTTGAGGATGGGGTTAGACACGTAGTTCCCTTTCAGCAGTTTATACCAGACCCTTCTACTCAGTTCATGGACATGGACTGGGGTGATGAACCAGAGATGCATCATTTCGAAGATGAAACCATTCCACTTGTGGGTGAGATAGGGAAGGATTCAATTTTTAACAGTAAGGATGAATTGACGACAGCAGTCGATTAATATTCGCTTGAGAATCAATTTTCCTATCTCGTGGTACGTTGGGTTAAGGCATGATTCGAGGTGCTATACAAGAATAAAAAAGATTGCACCTTCATGATACGTGCACAATGTAGAGTCGGATGCCAGATATGGGTGATTCACAAGTTTGTCCCGACTCACACTTGCATTCAAACTATAGAACAAAGCCAAAATAAGGATGTAAGTGCATTAACAATTGGTTGTTTGTATGCTAATAAAATCATCGGTGTGAATCACACTCCCAAAAATGTGACTCAAGACATAGGGAAGAATTATGGTGTGAATCTAGGATACACCAAAGCATATAGATCTTTGTAGCGTGCAAAGGAAATCGCTTATGGAACTCCAGAGGACTCACTAAAACAGCTTCCAACATACTTTTACCTCTTGGAGCGTATAATGCCCAGCTTGGTGACTAGCATAGCATTTTCGGAGGAGCATTTTGTGAGGTCATTTTGTGCACTTTGTCCTTCAATCGAGGGTTTCAAGTACGCGAAATTCATCATTGTCGTAGATGCAACACACTTGAAAAATGCACAAGAGGGCAAAATTTATGCAGCTGTGTGTGCTGATGGAAACAGACTAACTTTTCCACTTGCATTTGGATTCGGTGAAGAGGAGGGCATTGATTTATGGGAGTGGTTCTTAAGAAGACTAAGAACTGCATACGGATAGCCCGATGATTTGGTAATTGTATCCGATCGACACAAAGGCATACTATACACAGTAAGAAAAGTGTATCCCGAGGTTCCACATGCTTTTGTTTTCGACATTCAAAGGAAAACTTGAAGACAAAGTGCAGAGATCCTCGTGTTCAAACAATTTTCAAAAGTGCTGCATATGCCTATGATAAGGAGAAATGCGACCACTACTTTAGGGAGATTGAACGTATACATCCTGGGGTTCATTGGTGGTTGGATGTTGAGGTAGGGTGATTGGGTTGGGCACGTGCTTACCGTCCAAAGAATCGATACAACCAAATGACAAGAAATCTCGTGGAGTAATTCAATGAAGCGATCAAGAAAGCTCGGAAATTGCCGATTACATTCGCTCATGAGTTTTATAGGGGTATGTGTCAGAGTTGGTTCAATAAATACCGAGAAGCAGCCATTGCAATGCCTGCTATTATTACCAAACTTGCTATGAAACGGATTGAGGAAGAAGCTGTTTTGGTTGACCAACAAAGGCTGCGTACTATATCCATTCGAGTTAGGGATTATTATGTAGTCGGTAATCCCCATGATAAGCAAATACCGTTGTGGATATGATTCGGAGGACGTGTGGATGTCGGAGATGGGATATAGAAGGAATTCCATGTAAACATGCCATTGTTGTTGCCAGGTATTGAAAAACCTTCGCATAATTTAAACCGAAGTTCTAGATGGCCGATAGGTTCAACCTTTCAGACTGTCTCTATTGTTTCCAAAATAGATTTAAAATCATAATCCCAATTTGTTTTTCTCATCTTTAATTCTTTATGGGGAAATTGGGGCTCGCTATTATTCTCTGTACCGTGGAAATTCAATTGACACGGGAATATTAGGGAAGGCATATGCAGCTTCGATACAACCAGTTCCGTTGTCTTCAACTTTGGATAGAATTACAGGTTTGGAAGATGTGGCTGTAAATGCATGCTTTGCAAGAAGGGGGGTAGAAAGACCACAAGAAGGTCGGTTCCTATCTCGAAGTGAACAATTTCGACGGAGGAAAACTTGCACAATATGCAAAAGAAAAGGATACAATCGTCAAACTTGTCTGAATGCGGCTACAGAAGTAACACCACCCGAAGTAGAGGTTCCATTGTCGTATGATCATGCTCAAGAAGGGCACCCATCTGTGAGGAGATCTACCCAAGAGTCTCGGGTTTCTGGACAAACATTGGAGGCAATAGTTGAAGAGGGAGTGTTTGTAAATGTTAATGTAAGTGTCGTTTATGAGAGTGTGGATGTTTTTGAAGGCGATGTTGGTGTTGAGACGATTCATGACTTGTAATCGATTTTCATATTCTTACTAGTTTGCAATATTTTCATTTATCCCACCACATGTTTTTTTTAAATTTTTCTCGACCATATGTCTTCTTCTTCTTCTGCAAGTGACGAAATTGGGTGGATAAATTATGATAAACAACTAGGGAGGTGAGAATTAAGTTTGGAAATGAGAAACTAGCCTTTCTCGTTTGAAACCGTGGAAGGTCGGGATGATCTTATGGAAGGTCGGGATGATCTTTTGGAAGGTCGGGATTATATTTCGAAGGTTGGTATTAGCTTCTGAAGGTCGAGGAAAGACTTTTCAAATGTGAAATTTGCTAAGTCCTTGCATTGACTTTCGGAGGATAATATCGACCTTCAATTAATTATACCGACTTTCAGAATATATTCCTGACCTTCCTCCATTTCAAACAGCGAAAAAGCTTTTTTCCCATTTCCAAACTCATATCTCCCCTCCCCAGTTGTTTAGGTATCTCTTTTGCATCCGAGGCATGTCAGTGTCACTGTCAAATCAAATTCCAAGGCATGTCACGGTCACTGTCCTATTTTTATGATTTGTAATTATCTTCATATTCATTTTATATGATTAGGAGTATTTCTTTTGTTTTTGTTCCAATAATTCTTCAATTCTAATTCAAAAAAAAAAAAAATGAAGTACTATGTCAATGAAAAAAGAAAAAAAAAATTATGGGTGCATTTCTTTATTCTTTTTCAAAACTTTTGTTCAAACTTTGAACCCAATAACTTTTAACAAATTACTATTACAAATATGAACTAACTTGAGGGGAAGTTATTGAAAATTTAACAATACCTGAGCTAATGAGGTTATAATTTTCCTCATTTAAACAAAAAGCATTTAAATTGGTTGAAGAAATATTGATAAAGCGAGAGGAGGATCTAAAGAAAAAGCACAGTTTGAAGGAGCTTGAAAATCTTGACATGAAAGAAGATTTGATGAGGCCAGAAAAAGAAAACTCAGAACTAAAGATAGAAAGGTTGAAGGAACTTCCTTTAGTCTCCAACCTTTCCATCTTTAGTTCCGAGTTTTCTTTTTCTAGTCTCATCAAATTTTCTTTCATTCTAGATTTTCAAGTTCCTTCAAACCGTGCTTTTTCTCTAGTTCCTCCCCTCGCTTTATCAATATGGCTTCCCCCCCAACATCCATAAAACTCATTTTTAAAATTATTAATCCAACCCTCTACCTAACAACAATGATTAAAGGTAATATCTTTCTTACATGCGCCGAACAAACAAAATAAAAAAAATCGGTGGTATAAATGTTGTATGTGGAAAAGAAAATCTATGTAACCACCCTCTAATGAAGAACCACATCTCGTCGGGCCGGGCACCCCTCCAGAATGACCTCTTGTCTCGAATCGTGTCAAAATTGAAAGGTTTGCTGGGCGGGATCCATATCTCTACAATAAAGAAACAAAGGAAACAATTCATCAAAAGAAATTCATGCAGTTAAACTAGCTTTTTTTCGAAACATAAGTGGCTGATCTCTATGATGTTTTTTTAATTAGAGAATTCTTTATTTTGAGTGTGGAATGTAACCCAATAAGTGTTTCTCTGAAACCATGAAGACTGTCACGGGTCCATGTTTCCTTTGTGCACGTGCACAAATGGATCCATTAGTGCTCCGAGTTCATCTACTGCATCATTGGTATTCTTACTGATCAAGCTTGTCAAAGAAACCCCTCTTTATTTTGCAAGACTGTTTTTCCTTTTAACATTAGATGTGCAAGTCTCGAGATAGAAGTTCTCAGCAAATTTCAATTTACCAGGAATAAAAAATTATATAACTCATCAGTATCAGAATAGGATGTCCAAGATGGGATTATCTTCCGGCTTGTCTGAACCTTTGGCAAACTCTTCCTCAGTAGGCTGTTCTGGTAGCTCGGTGTGTGAACCTCATCTAGGATCAGAATGCCACACATCCGAAGGAGACCTTGAGATGCCTGACATTCTGATCCTAGATGAGGGTCACACACACTGTGCAACCAGAATAGCCTACTGAGATAACAATTTGCCAAAGGTTTGAACAAGCTAGAAGATAATCCCATCTTGGACATCCTATTCCGATATTGATGAGTTATATAATATTTAATGCCTCTTAAATCTGAATTTTCCGAGAATGTCTATTTTGAGACTTGCACGTTTGATGCTAAAAGAAAAAGCAGTCTTGCAAAATAAATAATGGCTTCCTTGACAAGATGGATCAGTAAGAATACCGATGATGCAGCAAAGCACTGATGGATCCATTTGTGCACGTGCAAAAAGGAAACTTGGACGGGACATGGACCTGTGATAGTCGGGTACTAAACACACTCTATGTGTCCTTTTACTGTAGTGCACCATAAGTACTTAGCATGTACGCAAAGTGTATTCTCGGAAGGCTCAAGGCTAATTAGAAAAAATCTTTATCGAGAGTCGAAGGTCAAATAAAGACTTGGCAAACTTCAAAATATAATAAATAAAAAATTTTCACCAAAGGTTGAGATAATCCCACTGAGGGTCGGTATTATGAGTTGAAGGTCGATTTTAGCATCTGAAGGTCGAAGAAAGATTTGGCCAACTTTCAACTTTGAAAGTTTTCCTTCGACCTTCGAATGATAAACCCGATCTTCAGCCCATAATAACGACTTTCAGTAGATCTTCTCGACTTTCAATGGGGTCATCTCAACCTTCCACCAATTCAACCCAGAAATTCTAATTTCCCAAACCAAAAGTCTCAACATCATTTTGCATACAAAGTCTCAACATTTCATAAATCATTAGAAAATCCGTCAAAAAAACCTAAAAAAAAACAAGCAAATTGCTCGTGTTCAACTAGAGAAAAAAACTCAATTTAATGCACACTGCAGCAATCTCATAAATTTATAATTAACACTATCACTTCAAAAGTAAAGAAATTAAAAGATCATTGAAGGGGAACAAACAAAGAAATTAAACCTGGAAAAAAAAATACTAACCTTCAAGTGCTTGCATCGACCTTCGACGGAAAAAATTGACCTTCAAATATATATACCGACCTTCCATCGTTTCAAACTGCCAAAAATCCTTTTCCCCATTTCCAAACTCAGATCTCATCTCCTGGTTGTTTATGTAACTATTTTGCTGAAGAGACATGTCACTGTCACCGTCACTGTCAAACCTTATTGACTTTATTGTAGCGGTTAGAGAATAATAATATTCCTGACTTGTAATTATCTAAATGTTCATTTTTGCCTTTTATAACCTGTACTTTATTTCATGTTAGTTAATCATCACTTGTAGCTTTTTTTATATTATTTTTTATTACACAATATAAATAAAACAAGCAATATTATTATTTCATTTTCATTTACATAATTTAAACACTGTTCAAAATAAGAAAGAACTAATACAAATACGAACTAATCTAGGGTTCAGTTACTGAAAATTTGATAAAAAAAATTCAAACAGTTAATCTCGCTTTTCCGAGACACTAATTAGCACTTATAGGATGTTTTTATAATCATATAATTCTTTATTTTGAGTGTAGAATGTAACACACTAAGTGTTTTTCTAAAACCATGAAGACTGTCAAGAGTCCATGTTTCCTTCATGCACGTCCAAGTCTCAGGAGAGAGATATCTTTGCCAAAATCAGATTTACAAGGCAAACTCGTCCTTAGTAAATCCGAATTTGGCAAGAACACCTCCCTCAATACTTGGACAGTGCACAAAGGAAACATGGATCCGTGACAGTCGAGTCTTGAAATACACTCTTTGTGTCCTTTATTGTAGTGCCCCATGAATACTTAGCATGTATGCTAAGTGTGCTAACGGAAGGCACAAAGCTAATTAAAAAAAAATCTTTGTTATGATATTTATTTTATAGATTGAAATATAAAAAATGATATAATTTATTCTCAAATTAACACTATATTCACAACAGATTAATTAATTTAGTAGTAATAGACTACTAGTTCCAAAGCAATGAGGTCACAACAGAGAAATAAAAAAAAAAAATGAAGCGGAGTAGTAGTGATAGTAGCTCAGTTAACACTATGCGTAGCGGTACTACCCGCTCTGCTAGTCGATGTGATAGCACATTGTTAGGTAATCAATGATGTCATCACTTGCGAAAAGTAAAAGCTTTTATTTAATTTAAATTATTATAATAATATAATATTATCTAAAGTATAAAAAGAATAATATTTATCTCTGAATGTTGGGAGGATCATGTGGAAGGTCAGGAGGTTATACTGAAGGTAGGGTTTATGAGTCGAAGGTCGAATAAAGGCTTGGCAAACTTTAAAATATAATAATAAAAAAATTTCACCAAAGGTTGAGATAATTCCACTGAGAGTCGTTATTATGGGATAGGTCGGTTTAAGCATCTGAAGGTCGAAGGAAGACTTGGCCAACTTTCAACTTTGCAAGTCTTCCTTCGACCTTGGAATGATAAACTTGACCTTCAGACCATAATAACGACCTTCAGTGGTCATCCTGACCTTCCACCAATTCAATCCAGAAATTTTAATTTCCCAAACCAAAAGTCTCAACATTGTTATGCATTCAAAGTCTCAACATTTTATAAATCATAAGAAAATCCATAAAAAAAAACCTAAAAAAATACAAAAAAATGCAAGCAAACTGTTCGTATTCAATTGGAAAAAAAGAACTTCAATAAAATGCACACTGCAGCAATCTCATAAATTTCTAATTAACACTATCACTTCAAAAGCAAAGAAATTAAACATTGAAAGGGAAAAAACAAAGAAATTAAACCTGGAAAGAAAAAAATACCGACCTTCAAGTGTTTGCATCAACCTTCGATAGAAAAGACCGACCTTCCACCATTTCAAACTGCCAAAAATCCTTTTCCCCATATCCAAACTTAGATCTCATCTCCCTGTTGTATATGTAGCTATTTTGCTGAAGAGACATGTCATTGTCACTATTAAACCTTATTGACTTTCTTGTAGCGGTTAGAGAAAAATAATTTTCCTGTCTAATAAGTATCTGAATATTTGTTTTTGCCTTCCATAATCTGTACTTTTTTTTTTTAATGTTAGTTAATCATCACCTGTAATTTTTTTTATTATTTTTTATTACACAATATAAAACAAACAAGTAATATTATTATTTCATTTTCATTTACATAATTTAAATGCTATTCAAAATGAGAAAGAACTAATACAAATACGAATTAATCTGGGGTTCAGTTACTGAAAATTTGATAAAAAAATTTCATATAGTTAAACTCGCTTTTCCGAGACACTAATTACCAACTCTAGGATGTTTTTTATAATTAGATAATTCTTTATTTTGAGTGTGGAATGTAACACAATATGTGTTTCTTTAAAACCATGAAGACTGTCATGGGTCCATGTTTCCTTCGTGCATGTCCAAATCTCAGGAGAGAGGTGGCTTTGCCAAAATTGGATTTATAAGGCAAACTCGTCCTTAGTAAATCTGAATCTGGCAAGAACAGCTCCCTTGGACAGTGCACAAAGGAAACATGGACTCGTGATAGTTGGGTCTTGAAATACACTCTTTGTGGCCTTTATTGTAGTGCCCCATGAATACTTAGCATGTACGCTAATTGTGCTCCCGGAAGGCACAACACTAATTAAAAAAAATCTTTGTTATTATATTTATTTTATAGATTGAAATATAAAAGATGATATAATTTATTGTTAAATTAACACTATATTCATAACAGATTAATTAATTTATTAGTAATAGACTACTAGTACCAAAGCAATGAGGTCACAGAAGAGAAAAGGGGAAAAAAAAAAGAAGCGGAGTAGTAATGATAGTAGCTCAGTTAACACAATGAGTAGTGGTACTACCTACTCTGCTAGTCGATGTAATAGTACATTGTCAGGTAATCAATGATGTCATCACCTGCAAAAAGTAAAAGCTTTTATTTGATTTAAATTATTATAATAATTATAATAATATAATATTATCTAAAGTATAAAAATAATAATATTTATCACTGAAGGTTGGATTTATCAGTCGAAGGTCAAGCTTAACAGTCGAAGGTCGAATAAAGACTTGACAAACTTTAGAATATAATAATAAAAAAATTTCACCAAAGGTTGAGATAATCCCACTGAGAGTCGTTATTATGAGTTGAAGGTCTGTTTTAGCATCTGAAGGTCATAGAAAGACTTGGCCAACTTTCAACTTTGCAAGTCTTTCTTCAACTTTCGAATGATAAACCCGACTTTCAGACCATAATAACAACATTCAATGGGGTCATCTCAGCCTTCCACCAATTCAACCCAGAAATTTTAATTCCCAAACTGAAAGTCTCAACATTGTTTTGCATTCAAAGTCTCAACATTTCATAAATCATAAGAACATCAGTCAAAAGAAACCTAAAAAAATACAAAAAAACACAAGCAAACTATTCGTGTTCAATTGGAAAAAAAACTCAGCTCAATGCACACCGCAGCAATCTCATAAATTTATAATTTACATTATCACTTCAAAAGCAAAGAAATTAAATGATCATTAAAGGGGGAAAAACAAAGAAATTAAACGTGGGGAAAAAGGAAAAAAAAAACCTTACCTGTGCATTGTCGGGCACGGTGACGGTGGAGTTGAAGAAGATAGAACTAAACTTGTTCTCCGTCTCCGACAATCAGTTTAGCCTGAATCTCCTTCGTCTGGTCAAGATGGGAGAAATCCCGAACTCTTTGATGCGGGGGTGAGCTAGACTAATGGCATGAGACCTTCAAGGAAGTATACATGGCCAGGATTCTCAGACCCAAAGAAAGGAAGATGACGGTGGAGTTGGCAGTGCTGAGTTTTGGTTTGTTTGAGGGATGGACAGCAACTCGAAAAATAAGGAAGGAACTTGACCGTTCGACTGCCACCGCTCTTCAGGGAATCAATTGTGCCTTTTCAACTGCTCAACCATGCATGCATGGGTGTCTTTTAAACTGGCCAAGTAATTGCATCGACCTTCGGCGGATAATATCGACCTTCGAAATTGTATGCCCAAGGTCGATATTATCCTCTAAAGGTCGAAGAAAGACTTTTAAGAGGTGAAATTGGCCAAGTCCTTGCATCGACCTTTGAATGATAATAACGACCTTAGGATCATTATACCAACCTTATGCATACAATTTCGACCATCCATCGTTTCAAACTGATAAAAAGTTTTTTTCCCTCCTTCAAACTCAGATCTCATCTCCCCAGTTGTTTATGTTGCTTGAACTTTTTTCCATATTATTCATTCCTCACTTGTAGTTTTTTTCATATTATTTTTAATTACACAATGTAACCAAAACAAGTAATATTATTTACATAATTAACATGTATCCAAAAAAATACAAACATGATATAATCCAAAAAAATCACTGGGATTGTATGTTGCTGGATTTCAGCGTGATCAGTGCCTTCTCATCCCTGATATGCTGGGTTGCATCTGGAATATCCTCCGGTGATGGCATCGTTTTCCCAACAAACCCTCTCAACCGCTCTATCATGTAATGTGCAATGTATGCCTCACAACTAGTCGAATCAGGCTGACTCGGGAGGACTTTAATCCCCAAAAACTCAGATATGAACTTGAGGGGTGGAGTAGCAACTCCCATTTCGGAATAATAGCCAGCCTGTATCAGAAGAGAAGGTAACATCCTACAAACCGGATCCATCAACTCTCTCCTCCGTGCCTTCACCACTTTATCCCGTGCTGGCCTCGGATCATATAGAGTGACCTTCGCCTCCTTCGACGAGATCCGTAGGAGTACCCAGTGACTCTTGTAGCAACATGGCATCAAGACCTACAAATACATCGAGAAAAATTCAATTATTTTAAAATGAAATGTAACTTTTTTTAAAAAAAAATAGTAAATATGTTTATTACCTCATCGACTTGCCAGCAGGTGACCCCATTATCATCTCTAACTCCCTTCACCTAGCCGATGGAACCATTATCGAACTTGTGGGTCTCAAGCTTCCCTCGAGCTGATGTAGAATGAAGCATATGCTATAAATTGAGCAATATTTAAACGATATTATATGAACAAAATATTTTATACACTTGATAAAAATTAAACAAAATACTTTATACACGATAAAAATTAAATAAAATACTTACGTAGAGATAAGGTGGGACAATGGCGAACCTCCCCGCCATAGGGTAGGCAGCCGGATGGCATGTAACTGCCCGTCAAAGCCCTCTGATGAACTGATCGACATGAGGGTCCTCCAACTCTTGAGTGCAATCTCAAACGACCCTCAAAAAGCCGTCAAAGGACTAGAATCCCCCTATTAAGTGGCTGCCACAAAAAAAAAAAAACCCACAAATGTTAGGAAATATTAATATTTACTTGCACATACTAAAAACGGCACAGTAACTTAATTATGAAAAGAAAGCTAAATTGTATCAACGAAATGCATGTAAATACCTCTCTAATTCCCCCGAAGAGTAGAAACTATCCAAGCGGCTCCGGGGATAGGGACTGTCCACTCTAAGAAACACGGCGCCCTCCCTTGGCACCTCTGTCGGAACTGCCTCTCTCCCTTTATTTGTTCTAAGCTTCTTCCTTGGACCCCTAGACTTTATATGATGAGAGGGGTTTGTGAACGGAGACATGAGGCTTGCAGCTCGGAGCTTGATCTGAACCGCACATCCTCTTTCCTGAAATAAATTAAAATCCAATTATTAGAACGTAAAGAAATTAAATTAAAGACACTTGAACATGACATTTAAATTTGAAATTAAAAAATATAACTAATTAACTTGTCTAATTAGGTCATGTCTAACCTGAACAACAGTGTCGGATGCAACAATCCTAGATGGAGCGAGTGTACCCTCCCTCTCAATGGCATCCCCCTCTGCCTGCTATTTAAAATGAACTATCTAACAATGAAAATCAGAACACATATGAAATATTCAAAAACACTTAAATGTTTAAACTAACCTGGACAATCGTCCGGACCTCGACTAGAGCAAAAGGATCTGCCACTTCCCTCTCGTGGACATCCTCCTCCAGCTGTTATTTAAAATAAATTAACTAACTACGTAAATCAATTCAAATATGAAATAATCAAAAACATGGAAATGTATTTTAACTAACCTGGTCAGTCGTCCGGACCTCAACTGGAGCAGGAGGATGTGCCACCTCTCTCTTGTGGATATCCCCCTTCGGCTCTTATTTAAAATAAATTAACTGACTACGTAAATCAGTTTATTTATGAAATAATCAAAAACATGGAAATGTATTTTAACTAACCTGGTCGGTCGTCCGGACCTCGAATGGAGCAGGTGGATCTGCATCAAGCCCAGGACCACTCCCTTGCTCCTGCTAGTTTCAAGGAAAATAAATACAATTAATTTCAATGCCAATAGCTAACTAATTCAAATTGCACAGCACATACTAACC
>JAOXNR010053900.1:0-13410 GCA_028571225.1 Parsonsia alboflavescens | reverse complement strand
GCGGGGATTTCAACTTCCACTCCAATAATTTTTTGAGTTTTAACTTCTTAAGCTAGCAAATGCTTCCACAATTGCATCGTTAAAAATTTTTATTTTGTTTTCAAGCACGTATTCTGCAATTTCACATGTAAACCAAAGAAAAGGTAGGGTAAAATGATAACAGAGAAGTTGGGCAAATGTTTGCAGTATCGTTAACAGCCTGAGAATATAATAAGTATCAACTATCATATGGTAAAGGTTTACTCATAAGAGTGAATGTTCAAAAGTCCAATCATTCAATTTTTCAATATCTGAACATTCCAGATGATTAGTAATACCATTCAGTATATTAACCAAAGACAGAGGTTCGGCTTATTTCTACTAAATTACCATTCAGTATATTAACCAAATACAGAGGTTCAGGCTTATTTCTACTAAATTACCCTTCAAAGAATAAACAAGGAGGAGCTACAGGAAAAAAAAATTATCATTTCAAATTTCAATTATCATACATTTTGTGTGAAATGAGGGACTATTGTTGCAGATGTCCAGTTGGGATTAGGTGGGTGGGGAAAAGAAAAAAGGAAAAAGGAAAAGGCAGAATTTCATTCTATTCACCTTGTCAACAAGATCTGGCAAATGCTCCATTAGCACAGTATACCAATACCTGCAACCAAATGACAAAATAAGGTTTAAGAAGAGGATTTCTAAACTCCTAGACTTGTTTCATAATGAAATACATCAAATTCCAGTATGGAACTCACTCTAGCTCATCAGGATCTGAGAGATCTACAGTGTTTGGGTCGTATCTACAAATGAGTGCAACAATATTAGTGAAAACAACTCATCAATTTCATAAAGATTATTCTGATTAGTATTTAGTAAATAGCCTACAATTCACCATTTGAATTCCTCTCTTTTCCTTCCCCCTATTTTGTGGTAAACCTAAGAAGTTTCAAATGCTAGGTTTGAATAAAAACATAGAAAGACATCCTCAGCAAATCATTCAACCAGCAGAGAGAAGAGAGCGCACACATCAAACTCAAAAGGATATGTCGCTGGTTTTTCTACAATCCCCATCTGAAGAAGAATGGACTGTGGAAACGGAATAGGCAAGGTAGACAAACAGAACCTGGAAAACACCAAAGTATTCTTCCTATAGAGGAAAAACATTTAAAGGAAAATGCTGAAGTATTGGAAATTCAAAGAACAATAAGCACGGGAGAGCCCCTGACTAGTGATGACTGCATTTTGCATATATAAAATTTGTAGCTCCCTTGTCATTTATTTGCTGACTTGCACAACCGACAAAATGGGAATTTTAGAACCACAAAATTTAGTTGACAAAATCTCCAAATCTTAGCACTTATTTACTTACGTTTTTGGATCAGTTAATAGTGGAAAGACCTCCAAAGATGGCACAAGGTGGAGAACCCCAACATTTAGTTTACTAGCATCTGGACGCAAGGTGTCTCCTCTGGATGATGGAACTTCAAAACCTCCAAGTCCTGTCGTTCCTGATGGAGTCATTGGAACAGGAGCGGTAATTTCAGTTACCTTCAGAACAAACTTCTCCATCCAGGAAATCTGCAATGAAATGCATACATCTCTTTTCACACATCCACACAAATTTACCAATGGCTCATAAGATACTTCATTGCATAAAAATGAACTTCAGGTGCTAAATCTTGGTTTCTTTAACCACGAAAAGGTACAATAATGACAGAAAACCACCATGACACATAAAGAAGTGGCTCAGTTGTAGATTCCCAGAGCCCACACAATGCTCTAATTTTAACACTAAATGTCTTATCATGTAGAAGATTCCACATTTCAACTCCTGGAACATGCTAGTCATCAATAAAGTATTCCCACCATTACACAGAATCTGGTCCTATCTGACTCAGAAGTCACTTCTGAAATATTCTGTGTAGATTAAGAAGGAATTTATTCACAATGTGAGCAGTTTTTCTAAAACTAACAGCAGAAAGTATACAAGAACAATGATGGGAATATCAGAAGAATATCTTATTGAACAAATAAAAAAGGGAAAGCAGCACCGCAAGCCTTTTGGTTTACTCGAAAATTGTGAGCATCCAGTGTAATGAAAGCCACAGACCTTTGGCACCAATAGAAGAAAAAAAGCAAAAAGAGAAAAAAGGATGGGTGGTGTTTATTTTCTAAAGATTAAAGTATAGCAAACTAAACCAAACCCATGATGAAAATACTGGGAAAATCCAACATGCAGGAACCGACTGGCAGGTCTACAGTGAAAACCCAGGTTCAAAAAACAAGGACTTGCCTTCTCATTCAAATCTCCAAGGGGTGGTCCATGAACATTTCCTCCAATATAGGGTGCTCCCATGGGGAACCTCTCCACTAGCTGATGCACCATTAAATCATCCAGACCATGTTTTTCATAGCTCATAAAGGCACCTAAAGCTCCTAGAAAGCCTTCATGCCGCAAGAACATAGCTTGGGCCTCTCCTTTTGACCTAATAAAATTAAATAAAAGCAGGCAGTGGAGTGGGGAAAAATGTATTAGAAAACTAAAATGTGACAAGGAAAAGGAGAGAAGGAAGATTTAATAAATCAGGAGTATCTTCTCCTAATAATACAAATGAAGCAACAAAAATTACCACCCTTACTCTGGGAATTTGTGTATTTTCAATTCTTACCAGAAATGGACAGCAAAAGAGATAGTGTCCATTGTATACGCATGGCCTCTTATGAAGAATCCTCCAAAAAATATTCTTTTAAGTCCAAAGCGCAAAGCATTCAAGTAGGATATCTACAGCAGAGGGGGTTTTTTTTAAAACCCCAAGAAAAAAGAAAGTCAGATGCAAAGCCTACTTTAACAGCCAAGAAAAGTCAGAGGAACATAATAGGTCTCGAGAGGCATGAATAAGTCCTAAATTCAGATATATTCTGTCCATCTTAATAATCTTGTAAGTTTATGAAAAATGTATGCAAATTATGAAGTCACCAATTTATAAAACAATAAGTTTAAAAGATTACAAAAATGTTGCATCAAAATTAACAATCTAGTATTGTTTTATCTCATTAATTATTCTCTCCTCTATCATCTTATGCAACATAAACAAAGACTTTCTCATAAACAAAGACTTTCTTCTAAATTTTATTTCAATTATTCTTTTCTCCTTCCTCTTTTCATTTGTTTCAATAAATTTATGAATAAAAATATTAACTACTCTATTGATTTAGAAATTGACAAGTAAATTGGACAGCAAACAAAGAAAATTTTTTACAAGATATTTAGGATAGATGGGAGAATAAAAGATAAATGAATAAGAGATGATAAAAGGAGGCTTTGACAGGTGAACATATACAAGTACATTATAGTCTATTCTCAAATAAAGTATCTGAAACAGGTGGAAATAAATGAAGTACAATATGTTTATATTCCATTAACTTAGTATGTTCAGCTACAAATGATCCAAAAGAATGATATCAGTGAACCTTACAGTAGAACTATTTACTTCTCTTCACCTCCACTTTACGTTAGAATCAAACAAGGAAAAATATTTCTCATTTGCTTCCTTCCACCTATGCCAAACAAAATTAATGTCAATGCACTCACCTGCACTAGTGAGAGTAAATGAGCTATTCCCCTTCTCCCTCCCTCACAAACCAGATAAAACTTTGAAGAATTAGATGTATAGAATTCAATGACCATGACATTCATCACAATTTTCTGGATATTCCTCATAATTAGTTTATTTATTATTTCGGTGATGCTGTAAGCTATTGATCACAAAAAACATGCAGTTAGACTTTCTGCTTCCACTAAGTCCAATAAATAGATGCATGTAAACTACAATCTTTGGCACAGCACAATGCATGGATATCCAGAATGAATGAAATACCTGACCAATATTATATGAAATCATTCGCAAGAGGGACAAAGAGATATCTTCAGGTTTATAGTCTTCAAGTTCCTTGTTATCAGAAATTGCCTTCCCAAAACTAGAAGCAATTGTCGATGCCGAGAGGCCAATCTACAGAAAGGAAACATTTAGAGGATTGAGATAAAACCAAATGCCTACAAGTGCATAAACGGACAATTTAAAAAGAGACTGTGAACCAATCACTTAATTGCTCCTTAGCAAACAAAATCCCAAGTTGGAGGAATTTAAACCATTATTTTCTAGTAAACTGTACCTTTGAGTAATCCATACCACCATAAATGTCACCAACTAGCATGTCGATGGTTCTATTGTTTCCTCTTTGACTTAGCTCAAGTAATTCGTCAAAGCTGATTGAAATTGATGAAAAGTAGAAGTTAGAAAGAAGAATACAGGGAAGCTTAACCTGTTCGTTGTTTCACAAAAGGAAGTTATTACCTCTTGCACTTTGTCAAGAGTTTCCCCAAGCCACAGTATGTACCACCACCAACATTTGTCCCACTAACCCGCTCAAACTTTCCATCCCCATCAACCTATAAGAAAAAATTAGGATATAGAAGTTTCCTCTATCCCAAGATTAAATTCAACAAGCAAGGAAAAAGTAGGACTCAGTACCTTTATTATACTAACACCAGAACCGATATTGACAAGGAGATATGGAAATAAATCATTGTGGTCTATCTGCACAAATTCCTTTCGCCCATCCATATGTGTGAATGCTTCATGACGTATTGCCTATAAAAGTCCAGATAGAATATAAGACTTCTGCCAGACCAATAGAATGAATGAGAAGTAATTTCAGTATTTAGTCTAAGATAATCAGGAATGTATCTGTATATCTTTATTGATGATGGCCTAAGATGCAGAGGTCTAGATTAATACATCAAAATACAGTATCACACAAACAAATTTGGTTCAATCCATGGATTCAAGTGTATTCCAAGTACAGAAATAAGTATCTTGAAAGTACAAAGATCCTTAAATCATGATTGCACCTTAAGCAAAAAATTTGCACCAGCCACAAGACAATCCATCTCATCTTCTTTCTCTATACTAACTCCAAGCTTTTCCTTAAACAGATCAGCATACTTGTATGCCCCACCACCTGTAGCCTTTCTCACAAAGACAACTAGTTAGTAGATCTTCACATCCTAAGAGTATATTTCAAAATTCAGTTTTGCAAATCACAATGTCCGTGGCCCGAACAAAAGTGCAGGCGTTATCACTCAAATGCAAAATGTTTAAGCAAGAGTGAGAATTCAGATGCTGGAACAAAATGAGATATAATAAGTAGTTATGTATAACTTCAAGATTTTCCACTGAGAAGAATGAGAGAAGATCCAACAGAAAAAAAAATCGATATTGAGAACAAAATTTTCATTTTTATTCCAAAAACTGATGGTACGCAACACAAATTGTGATAGAAAATGGCAAGGGAAATACTAATGTGATTAAGGACCCATGAGATTGAACATCAAATTGTGAAAAAAAAAATTTTAATAAAAAACACCTCCTGATTGAGATACCTAAAATACTATAGCCAAGTATCAAAACCACAATACCAATAAAAATTGGATTCTGAGTTTTTCCCGGTGGCATTTCAAAGAAGTAAGAAGCAAATTGTTTGATTGAGAGCATTTAAACAGCTGCCTTCGTGTAAATGCCAAAAAATAAAGAGAGAAAAGCCAATTTTAAAAACACATAATGTTCTTCCAATTTGTCAAATGATCAAAGTTAAGTTTACTTTTCTTCCAGAGGAATAGAGTGTTTTCTTAGCAATAGATATGCCAAACCACCACATTCTGATTGCATGTACTTTATTTACAGTGAATACCTTTATTACTGCATTGTCATTTGAGACGTCAGAATTCCAGGTGTGAGCATCTAACCCTGTTTGAACCAATAGAAGACACAGAAGCAAGATAAAGAAATGCATAATAAAAAACTGATTGATGGGCTTATAGCTAATGATAATAGAGTGGTACAGAAAAAAATTACCACCACAGTGAAGCTGCTTGGATGAGATGAAATCCAGGCAATCATTGACCTTGGGTGTCTCAAACTTCACAAAATGAAGCCTCCCTCCAAGAACTGGGTAGCTTCTTCTGTTACCATTAGAGACACCTAATCTCTGCTTGACTATCCTCTTCCTCCTGTCATCAACTGCATGGTCCTCATGTCTTGAAAAGTAAACCAGCTTGATGAGTGATCCTGGAGGAAAAGCACAAAGTAAATAATTCATTTTGCTTTGAGAACAGAAACACTGCAAGAATATCTATGTGGATTTTTAGTGATAGTTTATACTTAAAAAAAACACTATGTTTGGAAAAATAAGATAACAGTGATACTGTATTGATGATGAATCTTGGGTAATCATCCCAATGGCCATCTCAAAGACCAACTTTTTTGATAGCTTATTATTTTGCATGTTATAAATGTGTATTTAGCTCAGACAATTTAAACATATGCTGCTCTAATCCAGTCCAAATATAAGAAAGAAAAATCATAACATGAAACCACATAATGGAAATGCAGATGATATTTTTTCCTAAAACAAAACAAAATAAGTGAAACAGACTCCAATCTGTCAAATGTCTTTGCCTACAGATTAAAAGGAAAAAAAAAAAAAAAGATCTAATCTTTGCCCGTTAGAAACGAAATATACCCACAGAGGATCTCCTATCTGGCAGCATAATTCAAGGTCAATCCTGTTCAACAATGATAAGACTTTTAAGAGGTTTGAAGACAAAGTAAGACAACAGAACACTCATTGATTATGCATTCTCAGACGAAGCATCAATTCATATCTCCAAGGCCATCTTCCAAAACATTAAAACTGGTGAGTTGTTGCTCCATCTTGTAAGTCACGATCACTTTGACATCAAAGCAGGTTCTTACTTTAGCATGTCCATGTACTATAACCTTAATCAACCATGTCTGCACTTAAGCTCCTGGGTTTAGAAATCAACAACAAACCAATCCAAGAATATTTGCTTTAGGCTATTCAGTATTGATGATCTTAAAAAGAAGATCTTGCTTTCCACAATTCTCAAAACTGAACATTCATAGTCTGTACCTTTATTCAACTGCCGCAGCATTGTTTACTAGATAAGCAACTACCCCATCTGACCGCAGATGAGATACACTTAACTCAGGGTGAATGTAATTAACGTCATCTCATTGTCTAGTAGGTTCCTCAAGTTTAAGGTATTCTATGTCACTCCTGTTTGGTATTAGAGAATTCCAACTCTAAAGAGATTAGTTAGTCTATCAAGGTTCAAAGATTCTGCTCATAAACATCAATGAGTCATATTCTAATGTAAAAACAATAGATATCCAGAAATTAAAGCCAACATTCTTCTTTTCTTTGTTCGTCTTTAGTGAAGGAAGGAGGGGTATCATTAAAGACTTCAATGCCTTGACCTTAACTCAAATTAATATGGGCAAAGATAAATAGGGAAAAGTAATCTATATAATTATTCCATTTCTGCAATGTGTAACACTAATTTTACACCAAACTTGACCAATCATGACGAATGAGGAAATGACATTGCTTATACAAAAAACAAGCCACTAGAGCCACAAGTTCAAGCAGATTAGACTAATAACCCTTGAAAATAACCGAAAGACATTCACACCTCATCGTAAATATGAGATCTTCAGATTTAAAAACTCACAAAGTTGGAAAGAAGATTCCCGAAGTAATAAAAAAAAATCAGAAAACAAGAACCCACCAAAACTCCCCCTACAAAAAGACAGCTTTAACAAATTATCATGACATATAAAACAACACATGCACCCCTTTCATGATATATAGTAATAATAAAAAAAAGGTTCATCTCTTTTCCTATAATTTATATAAGGAAATAAAAAACTCCAGCGAGTTCACCTCCAATGTCCAAAGCCAAATGAGATATATCATCAGACTGATTTGGCAAGAGAATTGTGGGGTCCCTCTCCTCAAAATTCCCCTGAATGGCAGCACCACTGAGGTCCAACAGAGGCCGGGAAGATGACCGGTGGATCGAATTCACCCCAGCGAATGCCATATCTTTTTCTCCTTCTTCTGCTTCTCTCTCTACAAAATCCTTCCCAGACTTGTTTAAATTAGTACTCTCCTCGTTTGTATCGTCAATTCCAAGGCTTTCTTGGCCATCTGTTAGATTTGCCATAACTCTTTCAGTTCCTTCTCCCCACCTGCTTCCTAACCCTCACAAAAGAAGTTCGTTATACCACTTTGGTCAAATGGTCCAATTTGATGGGTCACTTGTCCCCTATTTTTCCACAAAACAAACACGTTCGGTAAATAGATGACCATTCAAGGTTGTCAAGGACAAGCAAATTATGTTCTTTAAACATATTGACAAATTGTTTTATGAACCTGTCAAAATCAATTCCCAAAACTACAGATAATGAAAATGAAAAAACTTTACTTACTGTAACTGGGCTTCCAAAATGACGATGGAAAATAATCTGGCTGATTCCAAGAAATTGATTTTAGAGGTTGAAATAGAAGTCAAAAAAAATATGCGGAAACAATTGTCCCCTTCTTTTTCAAAGGTATGTGTCCAGAAACTGTAACTAAAATCCCAATTCTTATATCATTTCTGTGTGCTTTCTAACAAAATTTGATTGAAAATGCGAAACAACTAGGAATGAAACATGAACTAAATATTCAATGAGACAAATTTGCACTCATAAAAATCCCAAAATCAGAGGAAACTTTGATTAAGACTATAGAACAAAGATTAAAACTTACACTTCTTAAATTCGCTAAATTGAAAACTTTGCAATAGAGGACCAAGAAATCTCAGGTGTGCCCTACTGTTTATGGGGTCATTGGAAACTCGACCGACATAATTTTCGTGAGTGGTCCTCTGGCATATCGACATTTTCTGTAACGGAGAAGGATTTTGGCCAAGTTTTTTTTAGGGTATTTTTTCTTCTGTAATAAAATATTTTCCACCCTTATTTCTCCACTAATACTTAAATTCATATATATATACACACACGTTTGTTTTTGAGAGCTTTTTTTTTAAAAAAAAAAAAAGTTATTGTCTTTTGATGAACTAGTTTAAAAGTAATTTTAATGTAAAAAGTTGTTTGAATGAAAAAAAAAAGAATTATAAAAATTTTTATTTTTCATATTTTTTCTCTTCAAAAGAATCAAAAATATTCATTTTATTACATGAGTTCTATAATTTTTAAGCTAATATCTATTATGTAGGATATAATATTATTTATGATAAGATTTTTTATTTATAGTACGAATATTGTAGTTAATAGATAAGTTATTTCCCAATGAATTTGATTATTTTTTATGAAATTATATGTTGTTCATTAATTATTATATTTATTGTTTTCACTGTTGATATGTAAATTGAATTTTGATTATATAAAACTTTATAAATGAATTTAAATATCTATTACATCTAATAAGAATAAATGCATTTGACCGACAATTGAAAGTATCTCGATTCATTTTTATGTGACATCTTAATATATCAATAAAAAATTATTAAAAATGTAATTACTTTTCTAGTTTAACTCTTTTTTTTCTAGAGTTTAATTAATTCAATATTACAAAAATAATTAAAAGACTTATGTAAGTATTTTAATGTATCAAAGAATATATTAAAAGATTTGAAGTCAATTTATTACGTTGACTATTATATTAATAATAAAAAACCAAGTTATCTATATCCATAAATTAAAATTTCCATTAAAAAATGTCATGTTATTAATGTTTAACTTTTATTTTATATTTTACTTTATAAAATAAAATATATTTATAAAAAAGGTTCAAAATATACCACAATATTTAGAACTATATAATAAAATGATTTGAAGAGTAATGTTTGCAAATTGGACTTCAAATTTTTTATTGTATATTTATGTGGTACATCATGTTATTAATAAAAAAATTTTACATTATAACTTTTAATTATTATTATTATTATTATTTATATTATATTTTATGTTTATTAAATTTTAATAAGATAAACTAAATCTATACAATATATTTTTTAGCTTTTCCCTTTGGCATCGCAAACAAATTAAGCTTAATTCAGTTTACAGGCTTCAAAGCTCTGTGCCTCGCTTTACAGGTATTGTAAAGAATTTTTTCCCATGAATTTTTGTTTTAGCATATTTCCTGTTTTCCTTTTTTATTTTTTATTTACTCCAACGCCTTGTTATTTTAAATTTTAATCAATTTTTCTTTTCTAATTCTTTTACTCGCAATTCCTTCACACCTAAATTTTTTTAACTATATTAAACGTTTGGGTTGCTATGAGTGAAAAGAGAAAGTATTAGGAGAGGAGAAGTAAATTAGGAATTTTGTTTGATTGAAGGTATATGATTAGGGAATGAGGAAATAATTAAGTCTTTATCATTTCTTTTCTTTTAAATATTATTAATTGATTACTTTAATTATGAGAAAAATAAAATTTTATTTATATAAAAATAGGAAAACATTCAAAAAAAAAATTATAGAGAAAAAAAAAAGAATGTAGGAGAGGGAAGTACCAAACATTGCCTCGAAGGGATTAATAGGATAAATAAAATATATTAAAACCAAAATATAAGTCCTCGAATAATTCTTATTTTTAACTTTGTATTATTATATTGATTTGGTTCCAATGCTAATTTATCCCAAATAATAATTTTTTAATTGATTTTTTAGATGTTTTTTTATTAACTAAACGATAAATTAAACTAAATCTTTAAAAATATTTGATTTTTTAGGAGATTAGTGTATACTAGAGAGGATTAGATAAAAATATGATAGAAGGGTCAAATAAAAGTACAGTAAAAACTAGAAAAACCTCATCGTATAAAATTAGTTAATTCATTATTCCAGACCTCTAATATTGACTTGTCTTTTTCTCTTTCAGTTTATCATTCATTTTTCTCTTTCAGTTTATCATTCATTTTCCCAAGAAATGGAACAACAAATATTGTGCCCTTTGCATTCCTTGGGAGATCGCATAAGCCAACTTCCACATGAAGTTTTGGTAGACATTTTATCTTTAATGATGATGACGGGCGAAGACATTAACTATCAGAACCTCGTCAAGACGGTGGAGATATTTATGGACTTACATTACTCAATGGAAGTCATGAAACTTTGACGGTTTCAATTTTCTCCATGACCGATTGTCAAGGGTTACATCTCAATACACAAATTGGATGAACCAAATCCTCTTCCGCCTAGAGCCAATCCGAGCATCACAGATTAAGGGGTTCGGATTTAGCTTTGCATTCATATCGGACCATAATTACAAGAAAAAAAAAAAGGAAAATGGATTGAGATTGCAACATCGAATCACTGGAATTGAATTTTCAACCTCAAGAGAAATACAGGCATTTACTACAACGGTACACTTTTTCTAACGATTTCTTCTATCTCTGATTGAAGAGCCCTAATAATAATAATTGGGCTCCATCTTTCCTGAAGAAGTTTAGATCACTTAGTCTAGATTACATCGATTAATTGTTTTCTCGATCACTGTCCAAACCTTGAGCATATCTCTTTCACATTCGATCGTGGCTAGGGATTTGACAATCAAAGTAGATTCATTAATCAAGTTGAAACTCTCACATATATACACGTTACGTTATTTGTGCATCTTTTCGGTTCTGAAGCTTGTTTCCTTTCACTAAGAGGAGGAACGAGATATGTTTGGATCGAAGACATTATTTTGGACATTAATAGCAACAATTTTCCTTCACTTTTAGACCTATATATTGAAGGGAATCCTCGTTGTAAAAATATACTTTAAAAAACTATAATTGTAATTTTTTTTCTTCCATTACTCTCAAGAATAAAAAGCATTCCACAACTTAAGTTTATTTGGTAAGAAAAATATTTCTTTTTACTATCTCATTAAATATATTACTTGTTTGGTAAATTTCTACATTAAAACTATAAATTGTTAGGATTTTTTAAAATTTGGATTTTAATTTTTTGAATTTTTTGTTTGTTTTATCCATTAAAATAAATAATTCTATCTATTTTATATGATATGAATAAAATTTTAAAAATGAAATAAATCATTTAAGAACAATTTTGTGATAATATATAAAATAGTTCAAAACAATGCTAAGTTAGATATAACTTCCTAAATATCCGAAAAATATAACCTAAAAATTTTATCTTATAATACAAATAAAATAATTAATTTTTTATTAAAAAAATATATAATCCAATGAGTGCCCCTCCTAAAATTCGGGCCTAGCATCGCCACTACTTTTAATGTTATTTTTATTTCATTTTTGTTTTTATTTAATTTTTTAAGATTTAATAGAATTGTTATATTTTATAAATATAATATATTAAATGCTAATATTTTAATGTAAGGCACAACAGTGGCACGTTGAAGTTTGTAAGGGGGTCGGGGATAAAAAAAAAGAAAACTGAAAGGACAAAAAAAAATGGAAAAAAGAAAAAAAAGAGCGGCAAAACCGCACAGTTGGCGGAAGTAGTTGTTGATTGGGTTGTTGGCTGGAGGGATGATATGGGTGCTAGGGTGGAGGGTTAAAAAAAAAAAAAAGAAATAAAGAAACAATGGGTAGGAAAAAGAATGAGAAATAAATAAATAAATAAAATTAAAAGAGAAAAAGTTTAAAAAATTACTATGAAAATGAGAGTGTTTTAAGTGCTTTTTTCCAAAGTTACTTTTTGTTGTTTAAAAAAAAAGTCAATTTTTAACTTTTTTTTATTTTTAAATTTGTGCTTATTTGCAAAAGCTTGAATAAACGGGATCTTATTTTTCACTTTAATGTTTATTGAAATAAAATAAGTTCTTTAAAAAAAAAATTAAGTCAAAACAAATAGGGCCTTAATTTGTTATTCTTTATCTCTGAAATTGGTTCATTTTTAAACCGTTACTATTGATAAATTATTCAAAGTTATTTTGTCAAAATTAAACTAATATTTTTCATTCTAATCAAATTAACAATAAACAATGGGGGAAAAAGGGAAGACATGATTAATACAGTAAAAAATTAGTAAAATACCTAATAAACTAATAAATATTTACTTATAATTAGAGGAGACAAAATGAGAGATCGATTGCTCATTTAGGTTAACGAGAAATAAATCCCACTCATTTACATTCAAATCATTTATAAATCCATAAAAGTTATGATTTATAAATGATTAATCATGATTACTCCTTTATCTTATTTGAATTTTTCTTTAAATTACAAAAGTGGTTTATATAAATATATATATATATATATATATATATATGTATATTTATATATGGTTTTGCTAAGGTGCATTCCGGAGGGCGCCTTAATGCGCGCTCCAACCGTTACCGTAACGGAATTTTTGCTCCGCTTGAGCAGCCAACCAAGCGGAGTAAAAATTCCGTTACGGTAACGGTTAAAGCGCCCATTAAGGCGCGTTCCAGAGCGCACCTTAGCAAATCCGTATATATATATATATATTTATTTATATGAAACTCCAATACTTCAATTTTCATGCTAAATCTTTTTA
>JAOXNR010053899.1:0-13411 GCA_028571225.1 Parsonsia alboflavescens | reverse complement strand
ATCTTCCCTTTCCCTTTACTTTTCGGGCCACACTTCCCGTCCCCTTGGTATATATATATATATATATATATATATATTATAGAGAAAGGAAGGTTAAAAAGTGTGGGGTTGCTCTAATTGAGAAAAGCAACTGTCAATTCTTACACGACAGTGAAGTGCCTTCTTCAAAGGTTGAAAACATAGAGATTCTAATCACTCAACCCTTGTCGCAGCCCTCTTTTTCTATTTCTATGATTCAATTAAAGCAAAGACTAAAATGCATCCTAGTCCAAGATTTTGGAAGCGTTTCACCATTTTTGTGTATTAGTAGGGAAAAGAAATTGCAATGAAGCAGGAAAGAAGGGAAGAAAAAGACAAAGAAATAAGGAGAATTGGTGGGTGAAATGGATTAACAAGGGCATGCAGTGAAAGAATTCTTCTATCTATAATTTGGCAACCTCTCCGATGACTTTTCTAGTGGGGTTTCCAATTTTGTCGTTTACCAATTGCAAAAGTTTGGGTTTAAAAGAGAGTCTCTCCTTTGGATTAAAATTGAATTCACATGACAGATTTATTTATTAGAGAAGGGGGGGCGAGAGAGACGGGATTGAGAACAATTCGAAGATTTTATTTCTAAAAAAAATTGGTATTTTGAGGCAATCGTGTTCCTTGCCATCTTCTGCAAATGGAGCGACCTTAGCCTCCCTCTCTCTCTCTCTCTCTCTCTCTATATATATATATATATATATATGAAAAAATGTAACGAGTCAGGCCAATATCGGTCACTAGTCAACCTCAGGCCTGACGTGGCTTTTGCATAGGCATTCCTCTTGATTAAACCTACACTTGTCCTATTTTAAAACAGGCTGAGGAATACCTGCCCTAAGCTGGTCAGATCAGTTCAGGTACCTATCGATTCAAGTCATTTTGTCATCCTTACTGAGACCTTCGGCTCTCAATACTTGACAGTTCGAGTGCTCTTATAGTTGGAAGGGGAAGTGGTTCTAGAAATTGAGGAGGAGGTACTAGAGGTAATCGCCATGGTGTTATATGCTTTTTTACTGTCATGAGTCAGGACATACTAGGCACTTTTGTAAGAAATTGTTGAATCAACCTTTGAAGCTTGGTGTGGCTAATGTTGTTTCATCTGGTCTGCTTGTCCCTACTTCAATAGAAGAATCTGCTAAGTACTTGCAATATCAATAATCATTTCGTCTACTTCTGTCAATGTTGCGGACCAATCAAGTAATCAGTCAACATGTTTAGCCTCATCCCCAAACCGTTGGATTGTTGACTTGGGTGCCACGGATCATATGACAGGTAATTCAAATTTCTTTCACTTTTCACCTTTCACCTTTATAAAATAGCATCTAATGTTACCCTTATCTTTGGATTGTCAACTTCTGGTCTTGGTTCAAGTACTCTCAACCTAATACCCTCTCTACCCTTAACCTCAGTTCTAAGTAGGGGTGTCCGTTAGCTCTGTTTGGATTAGTTGTGGTCTTCCAATCAATTGAACCGACTAAATCGCTTGTGCCAAACTCTCATCCACTACTTTGAGACTTACAATTCACAAAACACACACATATATGTTATGTCATTACAATTTTAATATCACAATGAACCAAAAAGAAAAAAGAAAGAGAAGACATAAAATTAACTATTTCTCAAGTCTAACTTTTAAATTTATCCAAGACCACAATAATTAATGAAATACCATCAAATTCCAAGGCCCCTGGAGACTTTCAACTACTTTAGCAATCTTTGCATTATAACAAGAAAAAAAATATTCAACTAATACTAGATATATTAATAATCATGAATAATAAAAGAATCAATAAACTGTACTTTTTTGCATTTGTTCTACCATTTCAACCCCTTCCTTATCAATAGACATAAGTGATGATCTAAATTAATTTTGTGAACAAATTAGTGTCTCAACCATAGTAATGAGCTTCTATATGAATCCAAAACAAGATCTTCGGTGATAAATTTGGATTTAAAAGCCACTGTAGACATTGAGAGAACATGCAAATCTGTATCCATCATCGAAAGAATTGGATATTTTGAAGAGTTCATCTTCCACCAATTTAAGATATCAAACTTGTTACTAATCTTCTCCTGAGCTTCACCCAAATAAATATCAATCTCATTTTTACCTTCTAATTGATTTTCCTCACTCATATCTTGAGCAAAATCCATGGAAATATTACAAAAGTCATTGGAAATCCTACTAGCACATCAATTCTCAAAAAAACTTGGGATTCAATATTCCTAGGTTCTTCAACACTACTAAACTCAACAAGATAATGATTAAACAACCTTTACAATATGTCTTTCATTTAAAACATCACTGCAGTCATAATCTCAATGTCATATAATCTATTGAAAGCAAACTCAATAAATTTTATCTTGGATATAGGATCCGAGACTCATGCTATAAAAATAATCACATTCATCTCCGTAGTATTTGTCCTAAACTTGTTATGTTTCTTTTTCATTTTTTTTCAGTCATTGTCTTAGAAAGCTTTCATCACCACTAAAACATCCATTTTTAACAAAAACAATATAGTGAAGAAGTCATCCAAATACAAATGTGATGTATCATGTGTACACGCAAAGATATGAAGTGAGCATTATAAAAAACTTTTAGAAATTTATAAATTTAAATGCAACTTCCTACTCTTCTTTTTTTGTAGAACCCCTCTTCCTCTCATTTTGTCCTACAAACTCCATCAAATAATCACAATCAATCTCCTCAAGTTTTTTCAAATGTGTCTTGAAATTACTCTCTAATATCAAATAAGTTAAATTCCAAGTAGTTGGGACATTCATAAGAACAAGAACCTCACCTTGAAGCTTCTCCTTTTCAGCATATGTTTTGAATTTTAGTAAACGAGAAGGAGAAGAATCTAATTTTTAGAACTGATTTATTAGCATCCATCAACTCATTCATGACAATTAAATTCAAAACATATGCACAACATCTTACATACAAAAGCTAACCATTAAGGACTCATTTTCTCCAAGTAATAATTCTTCTCTTCATATAACAAATGATAACATGCATTATCAACCGTAATACAAAAACATCTATTAATTTCAAACTCAAAGTAATTTTTTCCTCTATCGTCAATCCTATTGTTTCACCCATGTAGTTTGGAATTCGACAAAAAATGAGATTATTCTTAAGATACTTTCAATCACTATCTATAAAATGAGCAGTAATGCACATATAATTCTGTGCTGAAATGTAATAATTAGTTATGAGACTAACATACTGCAAATTCTTACTCAAATTTTTTTTAAGGGAGAATAGTCAATCTAGTACCCGAAGTTAGATCCAAAGTCAAGTATGGTACAAATAGGTTTTTTTTTTTTTTTGGCTAATTGAATAGCTTTTCAAATTACAGGCCTCCAATTAAGTACTTCCAACCACTTTGCAATCAAAATCTAGCAAAAATTTCACGTACCCAATACTTGCCTCCATTTTTTGGGGGTAAAATAGTCCATAAATTAAAATTTTCCCCAAAAACATATTGCTTGTGTGTAAAATGTTCCCAAATTGTTTGAACTTTTGGTGGGCAAGGATTGGAGATGGTGGTTGGGAATAAGAAGTGAGAGCAAATTCGATCTAGCAATGAGTGAGTTCTTGAAGGATGAGAGAAATAGAGCTAACTCCATGTGAGTTCTTAAATCAAAGATCTTCCTAGTGATGTCATCATGATAGTAATCAACAGACTGTCGATAGAAGATGTTTGGGAGTTACGACTTGTCTTGCTGAAACGGAAAGCTTCAATCTTATGCCAAGATTGTGCAGAGAAACACCTGAAAGCTATGTTGCCGAAGTGCTTTCTAATGATTGCAGGAGTACCTAATAACAAATTAGTCTCAATAGACAACCAGGAACGACCACAAAATCAGAAAAGAAAATGCACAAGCCCCCTTCGTTCTTTGCTACTCTTGGATTCATATAATTTAAAATCTCCTCGTAGGGGTTTAATTCTTTTGTCAAACTAGAAGGAGGAATTCTTCATCGTGAATTCCATTACCAAAGATAAGTAAAGCATATCCAGAGATATGGAAGAATATACACACATATACACACGCACCCATACATATATATTTATAGGATATTCTTTCACCCGGAGATTAAAGAATATTGCATCATGTGGGTATATAGATTACCAAAGAGACCCAATATGATGCAAATGAAATTGCTTATTTTGGGACCTCAGCCATATTGTAAAGACCTAAAAACACCGTTTTCCAAGTTGATACCGACACCCAATCCACCAATGGTCATAGTAGAGCATGCAGCACTTTATTGGATATCTTACAAGGATGAAGAAATCTTGACTTTTGATATTAGAACAGAGCAGTATATTGAAATGAATATTCCTAGAGTTCCAAGAATAGAGTAGTGTTGGAATTTTAAAAATACTCAAGATGGATAGTAGTCTATCTTGTATAGGTATTCAATTGGTACATCATTGATTTGTGGGTAAATTTTAATATATATAGACTGTCTTGCCCCCAAAGAATTTAATCATGTACTAGGCATGTGCAAATTTTGATGACAAAGTGTCCGGAAGTACTAAGTTGAAGGTATTCAATTAACAGGAAAAAAACTATTAGCATGACACTTGAATTTGGACCTAACATCGAGTACTAAATTGATCATTCTTCCTTTTTTTTACCTTTTTTTCTCATTTAAATAAAACCTAAAGCAATCTCTAGACATTATAATTTGAGAAGGGACATCATATAATGGTTGCACAATAGCCATGAAATAACTAAACCCTTCACCCTCCACAAATCTGAAATGAAGTTCATCCACAATTATCATCCTAGTCAAAGCTTCCTACAATCTTCATTGTCAAAGCAAACAACTGTCAAATTACTTCCTTAACCCTCTTCTTGTTCCATTTCTTTTACGTTAAAAAAGTAAAATTTTTTTGCTTAGGAACCCTAAGCTCTTTTGGAAACTTACTTATCACATGCATAAGTAGTACCCTTTTCAGTAAAATGATCCCATGTCCATGATGCAGGTTTCATTGATTTGTGAGGCTTACGCTCTTCTTGAGACTGATTAGAGATTGCCATTGCATCCTTCACACCTAGAGCAGGCATTGCTTCACTCATAGATCATTTTCTCTTTTTTCTAGGTGAATGAGTACCTTGTATTTCTAATTCCTATGCATCTTCTTCTTCTACACCAAGTTTTTCATCAATCCTGAAGCATGGTCAAAATTAACCTCATCATTTTGATGTTACTTCCAATTCCATTTGTTAAAAAGGAAAAAAGAGATTAAAAAAAAGTGTCTACTCTTCAAGAATTGCATTGTGTAAATTACAATGAACATTTCAAGACACAAAAAAAAAAAAAAAAAAATTTTGCAAAAGTTTATTGTAGCAAATTAGAAGTTTTTCTTCCATTTTCAACATATTACATTCTTTAGTTATTTCCATTTATATGATTTTTGACTCTGTAAAGGAAATATCTTTTGAGCTTCATAATCAAACTTAATTGATTTTTGTTACACAATATATATACAAGGATTTGCTGTGGTGTGGGTTGTCGCAAACAGAAATTGTGTGTGACAACACCGAACGACGTCATTTAAAAAAATAAAATAAAATTTTGCAGCAAAGCAGAGAGACCAAATCTGTCTGTCACCCTCTGTCGCCACCCACCACCACCTCCCTTGCCATTTCCACCTCCAAACTCAAAAAAAAAAAAAAAAGACTGAAATCTCCATAGTGAAGCAATAAATCAAAATCAAAATCAAGAAACCCAAGAACGGAAACCAACCTAGCAAAAACTTGAGAGTCATAGCCGTGGCGCAATATGAATGACTTCCAATTCTCAGAAACTCTAGGTGGTCATCAAGTCTTGAAAGCAATAACAGGAATCTTTCTGCAAATCCCATGAGTTAACCATTTTACTTCCAAAAATAAACAGAGACGAAGATGGTTGATTTCGATTTCCTATTGAAGCTCTCGATCTGATCTTGGCACACTCCTCTGCACCTAAAGGAATATCCCTCCTTATCCATTGGGAAAGGCTGGGGAAATATCAGGAAATTTCAAGATTTTTTTTTTTTTTAAACTACCTCATTTGGCATGGTTGCACACAATTTCCTTGTGTGACGGTACACACCACAACAAACCCCTATATATATATATACAAGAATATCAATTCTTCTTTCTTTATTTTTAAACTTAGATAACCTATACCAGATTAATTATACAACCTAAACAATCCCAAAACAAAGAAATTCCAATTATTGATTATGTCATAATCCAAATTTTCTACAAAATGTCAAAATGACGAAATAATCTAAGGAAGTCAACAATAAAACCATGCACTCTGTAATACTCTTTGAGGAGGACCAGATCTTTACTTATTTTGTTCATTTATAGAGCATAACTAAACCAGCTTGAGGATAGTTTTGTTCTATAAGTTATTATGTGATCTCAAGTGATTTTGCTTGGTGAGTGGAGATATTAAAGCATTATGTTACTCAAAGTAATAATGAATTGACGTCGCATATAATAAGCCATTTTGTTTCTTCCATCTGCTTCTTCTTCTTCTTTTTTTCCCCCCCTCAAATTGATTCAAATTTATCTTGAGAAATGCAAAGAAACAATGTGAACTAATTTAGTTTCGCGATATAGATTGATGACAAACTTCCAAAAAGTCCATGTCGAAGATTCATCCACTGTCATAATCTAAGATATGTCAAAACAAACAACTAAATAATAAACCCATGTCCAATATTATTGTATCCATATTTTTATTATTATATTTAATTAAGACAAATACAAGAGATTCACAATCTCAAAAATAAATAAATTTGAAGGAAATTTTTCTAAAGAACAACAAGAAAAACCTCAAGACCACTCAAATAAAAACCAAAAAAACGTAAAAAACTAGTATCAGAAACAAGAAAAAACACAGAACTGTTATAAAACCTCAACACTTCTGAGAAGAGATATGAGATTTGTACCTTGAATTCTTTAGAACTTTAATAACTTTACTCACTGAAAAGAAGACACTTTGCTATCATGTCATTCTCAAGAGATTAATTTGAAAAGAAGAGAAGAAAAGCAGTGACACGATATGGCGAGGAGAAGAGAGAAGAAGCGATGGCTAGAGAAAGAAGAAGAAGACAGTCTAATTGATATGTGATGTCTAAATCAAAAGAAAAAAAAAGGGATTAGAGTTTTTTTTCTATTAATTCTATAAAAAAAACTAAGATAATCATAATAAAGTAATTATTTTTATACAAGCTTATAAATAAGTTTTTCATATTTAATATTATATATTATACAAAATTTAAAAATATTAATAATTAATATATTATAGTCAATTCAGTGGAAATTAATTTTTGTTTTTTACCAAATCTAATAACCAGATTGCCTAAACTGGTTGGGAAAAAACTCAACCAATTAGTCCAATTAAATGATTGGATGTGATTCGGTCTAGATGTTATTTGATGGGTTCGGATGTGAACAACCCTAGTTCTAAGTTTGCCTAAATTTATTTTTAATTTGGTTTCTGTCAGTAAACTTATGAAAGCTTTAAATTATTGTGTTGCCTTTTTTTCCTAATCATGTCTTGTTTCAGGATCTTAAGACAAAACGGATTATTGATAGAGGACACGAGTCTAGAGAATTTTACATCCTTTACACTCATACACAAGGTGATCTTGCATGTTCTCATTCTATCACTCCTCTTAAAGCTCATTGTTGGCATGTTCATCCTTCATAGTCTCTTTTAAAAAATAATGTGTCCTCATTTCAAAATCTTTCATTATTAGATTGTGAGTCTTGTCATTTTTCTAAATATTAGTGTAGTTCGTCTAATCCTTGAGCCAATAAAAGAGCTAGTTCTTCTTTGAATCGGTCCTCTATGATGTTTAAGGTCCATATCCTTTTGTTGCTAAAACTGGATTCAAGTATTTTGTTACTTTTGTTGATGACTATTCCAGAGTTGTTTGGATATAATTTATGAAAATTCGTTTAGAGTTATTCCCTCCCTCATTTTTATGCTTTTTGTGTTGAGATTAAAAATCATTTTGGTACATTGACGCAAAACGGAATTATGGTGGGAAGAAAAAAAAAAAAAAAGAACCTTTAACTGCAAACAACTTCAATCGAAAATTTTATCGCAGGAAAGGGCGAATCAAGAACAAAACGACAATATTCTTGAGACATTAAGAGAAACGATTTTATTACCAGAAACTTGAAACTATATCAATGATAATGTTGCCGTTCACAGAAAAAAAAATCAGACTTAAATAAACCCTAGAACAAAAGTTAAAAAATTACAAAAAGACCCCTAAAGTTTTTAAAATGCTCAAAAGTCCACCCAGACAGCTCCAGATGGCCGAAAAACGACTTTGATCACAGCATAGCAGTGCTTATTGGTAACTAGACCATTCCGGATCGACCCGTAAAATTTGAGCCCATTCGGACGCTCTTGCAACTTTTAAAATCTTTCGTTTCGACCCCAGAAACTTTTCCCGATTACCCCCGATTGTTTTGAAACTTCTCCTGAATCCTCTTGGACCTACGTGGGCCCACTTGAATATCTCCCTGGGCTAGCTCTGGGTCATACATCTATTCGGACTTAAAAAAAGTGATAATGCTAATGAATATCCTAATTTTTTTAATCATCTTTAAATCTTTTATGTTGAAATTGAGGCTGACTACTATACTCTATGCCCTGGAAATTCACTGGACACAAAAATATTGAAGATGACATATGCACCTTTGATACAATCTGTTTCGTTGAAGTCAAGTTTGAATAGAATTGCAAGTTTGGAAGATGTGTTTGTCAAGGCCCCCTTTGACCGAAGGGATGCAGGAAGACCACAAGAAGATCGATTCCTTTCTTGATGTGAACAACACCGACAGAAGAAAGCTTACAAAATATGCAAAAGAAAATGATAAAATCGTCTAACTTGTCTGAACATAGTCAATACAAAAGCCCCACCTCCTGAAGTAGAGGCTACAATATCCAATGACGGAACTCAAAAAGAGCACATATCTAATCCAATATCTACTTAACAATCTCGAGTTTCAGGATAAACGTTGGAGGTCACAAATGAAGCAGGAGAATTTGTTAATGTTAATGTAAGTATCTTCAATGAGAGTATGGATTTTTTTCAAGGTGATGTCAGTGTTGACATGGTTCATGACTTGTAATTATTTTCATATTCTTTTTAATTACATAATATAAATAAAACAACTTCAAAAGTCATTTTCATTTATATAATTTACATTGTGTGCAAAATATTTACATAATATAAATAAAACATCTACACAATTCATTTTCATTTATATATTTACATTGTGTGCAAAATATTTACATAATATAAATAAAAAGATCACTAGGACTAAAAACTACAACTTGCTGCTCCATGAAAGAGTGATCCAAGCCATCTCGTCCCTGATACGTTGGGGTGAATCTGAAATACCATCCAGTAAGATGCCCCTTAGAAACTGTGTTGTGTAATGTGCAATGTATTCCGCACAGCTAGTTGAATCATGCTGACTAGAGAGGGATTTAATGTCAATAAAAGAATAGTTGAACCTGGTATTTGGAGCTGCAACAACTCCCATCATGGAATAATAGTCGGCCCGTACTAGAAGGTGTGGCAACATCCTACAAACTGGCTCCAACATCTCTTTCCTGCACACCTTCACGATTGTATCTAGAGATGGCTTCAGATCATATAGAATGATCTTCATCTCCTTTGGTGAGATCTACAGCAATACCTAGAGATTCTAGTGGCAACATGACATCAGGACCTACAAATGCATTGCAAATATTAAATTAATTAATATAAAATAAAATAAAACCTTAAATAATAACTATTTACCTCTTCGACCTTCCACCATACTACCTCATTATCTTCTCCAACTCCCCTGACCCATTCGATAGAACCATCATCGAACTTATATGTCTCAAGGTTCCCGATAGTGAAGGTAGAAAGGAAAGCTCCTTGGAGCATACTCTGCAATTTGAGTTATTTAAAATCGATATTCTATAATAAGCAGGGAGGTAAAACATTTGATAAAAATAAATTGTATACTTACATACAGGTAAGGTGAGGCAACGGCGAACCGATGCGTTATAGGGTAGGCCATTGATTGCCCTTTAGTTGCTAGTCGGAACCCTTGGATGAACTGATCGACATGAGGATCCTCCAGGTCCTAAAGTGACTGACCGGTGCAATCCCGAACTCTTTTTAGAAAGTTCCTGTCGAAGGAGTGGATTCCCCCGTCCAGTGTTCCCCGCATAAAAAACATAATTGAAAGAAAAAAAAATAATAAGTCTAACATACTAAAAAAGACACATAAACTTAATTTTGAATTAAGTTATATTATATTAATGAAATTAAAATAAATAAAATCAAATAAGTCTGACATAGTAAAAAAAGACACACAAACATAATTATGAATTAAGTTATATTATATTAATGAAATTAAAATAAATACCTCTTTGATTCCCCTAAAGAGCAGAAATTATCCAAGAGCATCCGATTTTCTGGAATGTCCATCAAAAATGCCTCGGAGCCCTTCTGTGGCACCCCAACCAGACCTGATTTTCCCAAATTGGTCGTTCTGGGCTTCTTCTTTGGAATCCCAAAATCTATTTGGCGAGAGGGGTCCATGAAGGGTGACATGAGGCTTGCAGCCCGGACCTTGGTCGGAACTACGCTTCCTCCTTCATGACATAAGTTAAAATTCAACTATTAGAATATAATAAAATTAAATTAAACACACTTGAACAAGACATATAAATATGAAATAAAAAAAAATTACTAATTAACTTAACTAATAACTTCGTGAGTTGCTTGAACAACAGGGTCGGATACAACAGTAGTAAGTGGAGCTAATGTAACCTCACTCTCACTAACATCCCACTCTAGTTGTTAGTTAAAATAAATTAACCATTTATAATTAACATATCTAACTACGAAAATTTACTTAAATATGAACTATTAAAAAATAGAATTATTATAAATATGAACTAACCTGGGGGGTAGGGTTGACCACAACTGAAACAGGTGGATCTGCATCCTACCTACCACCCGTCATTTGCTCCTGCTAATTTTTTTAAAAAAAAAACGGTTAGAATATAATCAATAACTAATGCTTTATTTAACTAATTCAAATTGTAGAGCATATACTAACCTGGTGTGAACGAGAAGATGTCTAACAACCCTGACCAAGGCTTTGCCAGGGCTCTAAACGAGGCCTCTTCTGCTCATTCAGTAGCTTCTTGAGTCAAGAGAAAAACTATAGGATAGTAGTGTGCAAAGTGAGGGCAAGTTGCTCATGCTGCTCTAATTGAGCACTCATCCACTTTTGGTGCTCAACAAAGTGGGCTTGGGCCTGCTCCTCACACTCTGCCAATGTAGTCCTGAGTTGGACCATCATGTCGTCGGCATTAGGAACAGAATGAGAAGGCTTCTCAATGCTCTCGGGAGAACACTATAACTTTAAATAGAAATTATATTAGTTACCTACTGAATTGAATGCTTGATTTAATAAAACAAGAAGAGATGCATACTTGGTGAAGGTCCTCCTCCACACCATGACTTTCCAATCTCTAAGTTAGGGAGGTCGTCCTCCTCCTCATCCTCGAGAATGTCGGCATCCTTAACTATCGGACTAGGTGACTAAGAAAAAACAGATATAATCATTAAACACAATAAATTAGACTATTTAATTTGTAATATACTAATTCAAATATCATTACATTAACTTCTATAATCGAAGAAGGGGGTGGCTGACGTCGGCCGACCTCCCAGAAGCTGGGCTTTGAAGCCCCCAACAAACAGGAGGAAAATAAGGGGGCAGTCAAAATCAGTCCAATACGGCATTTGTTACTTGTGCTCGTCTAGCTCAATGTATAGCGATGAAACAAATGCTTGTGTACATAGTAATTTAATTAATGAAAGGTTGATTTCATAAATAAAAAATTAAAAAACACAGGTAAAAAGGTTGATTGCTTACGACATCCAATAAAACATGGCACTTCACTTTGGAAGTGGATTGGATTGGACTCTAGAGAAGAAGGCATCTCTGGTGCCGTGTAGTGCAAGATCTAGGACCTCCGGGACGAGCATCAGCATACAAATATGGAAGCAAGGACAGGAATAGGCATACATCCACCATTGAATTAAAAGAAAAAACATTAATAAATTTTGACAACCCCTCATTGTTATGCAAATATAAATGATAAAAACTCCCAAAAATGGTAGATTTGATGTCTTACCAGTATCACGAGGGCATTGCCATATAAATGTCTCTTCTGTGCTCGAGACTCGTCGTCAACGGCTCTTTGGAGGCAATGTTGTGTCAAGCTCCACCTGATGGTGCCCCAAGGAAATACCTCAACTGTAGTCGAATCCTCGAGGATGCTCCATACGTAATAAGGAATCACTACTGAAGATGATGCCATAAGCAAGCTTAAGGACATCATCTTACTCCAGAGATCCTACCTCCTTCTCCTTAAACTTATCCAAGAGCCATGTCGGGGTTAGTAGATGGGTCTGCAATAACCGCTCATATGTTGAGCTGCTCTTCAACTCCCTTTCTATAATCTTCACATCCATCGGGCCAAATCGAAGTCCGGTAATCAGGCAATACTCCTGAGGCCCTAATCGCTGTAATCTAGCTTCGATATGGAACCATATCTCATAAGAGCGAGTATCGCGGAAATGAACCTCTCATCTAACCGTATGAAATGCAACACAGGAGTAAAAATACCTAGAACAACGGGATAGCTCCAACATGTGTCCCTATAGACCCCTCCCAAATCGCTCCTCTATCCCGTAGAGCTTTACTAAGTCAATTACATCGGCAATCCACAAAAACTTACCATAACAACTCATAGTTTTACCGACACGAACAATAAGACTATGCCAATAAGTCCATCTTCCTCTACCAATTTCCATATTTTTACAAATAAAAAAAAATTAAATTGTTGTTAAATTAAACGTAGCTTTATTTATTCCTATGTACAATAAATAAAATAAGCTCCAAATCATTTGTTATTGCATGCAAGCATGGTTGTCAAAATCGAGAGTTTACTATTTCAAAAATTTTTTTTTAAAAATCCAAGGAAATATGCCTGCCAAGAGTCAAACCCGGATGCATGTTGCAGTAGTGAGGAGCACTTACCAACTCACCAACAAGCCTTTACTTTTATTTTGCTTAAGGTTCTTATAATATCTGCTATTTTAATAATACATTTATAAATACGATCATATGAATATAAATATATTATTCAAGTGTATTTTAATATTACATTTATAAATATCTCATATTTTTATAATATAGATAAATTTAATTTTTAAACTATTGTAACATTTTTAATAATTTTTACGTTGACAATACTCTATGTTCC
>JAOXNR010053898.1:0-13411 GCA_028571225.1 Parsonsia alboflavescens | reverse complement strand
TTCCAGGCCTTTTCATCTTGAGCTTTAATAAATGCAGTCATTCGAGCCTTCCAATATGAATAATTTGATCCATTGAGCAGAGATGACCTACTTGCAAATCCTCCTTCTTACAGTCCACTCATTACTGCACAAAAAGATTCTAAACCCAAGATCTTTCACTAATTCGTTTCTGTATGTCTCTGATACCAATTGATAGAATCTTAGGCTAGCAATTAATCAATTAAGTTGACATTTCATCCGAACGTTTGATTGCTCAAAGATGAGAAAAATCAATTTCGTTTGATTGCTCAATGTATTTCAATTAAGGAGGCCTAGACAACCATACAAACTGCATATGAATTAACGTCCATTGTACGCCGCTCCACACTACAAATGATAAGTTCACAATTTGAGAAATTACAGATGGACGAAATTGAATCAATTGCTGGTTTTCATGCAAAATTGAGTGACCTGGCTAATGAGTCTTTCAATCTTGGAAAGCAAATGACCAATGAAACATTGGTACACAAAACTCTAAGATCACTTTCGGAACGGTTTGCTCATAAAGTAACTGCAATTGAAGAAGCCAAGGATATTAATACGATCAAATATGATGAACTGATCGGCTCGCTACAAACCTTTGAGATGAACTTAAAGCTAAGTCGGAAGGATAAAAGTATTGCTTTTCAAGTTGTTGATCCCATCGATTTAGAAATTGATTGTTCAGAAGATGTTCGGCAAGCAATGTCTCTGATCACACGAAATTTCAACAAAATCTACAAACGAATCAAGGGAAAACCAAATTCCATTCAATTTAAAAACAATGCTGGACACAAGAAAATCCCTGGTAAGTCTTTTTCTGAGAATACTGATTCTAATATCAGAACTAACAAAGGAATACAGTGCAGGGAATGCGAAGGCTATGGCCATATTTAGGTTGAATGCACAACCTACCTTAAAAAACATACGATGTCGTTTGTTACTACCTGAAGTGATGGGGAACAAACTGATGAAGATGAGCAAAGGACTGAACAAACCGTTAATTTTGTTGCTCTACATGATGAGGTTGTTTTGTCAAAATGTGACAATTCAGGTATGACAAATGTTGAACTCGATGAAGAGACGGAGATAAGACAATGTTTTCCTGAATTAACTGACATAGATAGTGACAGTGAATTTACTTCTGAGGAAATGCTAGAAGCCTATGAAGTGTTATTAAAACGGTGTGTTAAACTGAACTAACTAAACAGAGAATTAGAAGTTAAAGTAAAGAAATTTATGTCTGAGAAAGAACAATTGAATACTAAAATCAATGTTTTGATTGCAGATTGTGAAGCAAAGGAATAGAAATTTCAAGAATTATCAAAGGAGCATAACAATATAATGAAAAATGTGAGGATGATGAAAAGTGGCACACAAAAACTAGACCAAATATTAGTTGAACAACGACAGACACTTGATCGTCGTGGTTTAGGCTATGGTGACTGCACTCACAAGACAGAAAACTCAAAGGTGAAAAAGTCACACTCACAAGGTACTAACATGCTAAGAAATTCAGCCAAAGATAAGAAAAAATTGTTTGTACCTACTTGTCACTATTGTTTTCGAAGAGGACATATCAGACCAAACTATTTTGAAATGTTGTTTCACAATGTGCATCACAAGTTATTAACCCGACACCAGGTTTGGAATCACAAGTCTAAGCAAGTTTGGGTTAAGAAAAATAGACATGGATGTTTAGCTAGATTCATGTCTTTAAGAGTATCTAATTCAAATCTATGGTTCTTTGATAGTGACTGTTCTCGTCATATGACAGGTAAAAAGGAATATTTGAAAGATTGTCGTGAGTGTAATCTTGGTCAAGTTACCTTTGGTGATGGTAAACAAGGAAAAATCTTGGGAAAAGGAACTCTTAGGGTAATATAATATGTTTTTAGTAGAAGGACTTAAGGAAAATTTAATCAGCATTAGTCAGTCGTGTGATGACAAGTTGTTTGTCAAATTCACTAAGGATGCATATCATGTGTACGATGAAAATAAAAACTGTGTACTGTTTGATACTAGATCTTCTAGTAACTGTTATACGACTGATACAACTATATCATGTAACAGTGCAAGTCATGATAATATTAAATTATGATATGAAAGGTTGGAACACGTAAACTACAAACAACTAATCGAAATTTCTGTTACAGGTACTATCAAAGGAATTCCAGATCTTGGTAGTAATACAGGTGTCGTATATGAATCTTGTCAACTCAAAACAAAAACATCAAACATACAAAGTTGTCAATTTTATTACAACTTCTCATCCACTTGAGCTATTGCATATGGATCTCATGGGTCCTATGCAAGTTGAAAGTGTTGGAGGTAATAAGTATGTGTTTGTCTGTGCAGATGATTTTTCAAGGTTTACTTGGGTAGAATTTCTTAGGGAAAAATCAAACTCCTTTAAATCATTCAAAAGATTATTCATGAGATTAATGACAGAAAAAGTTGATGTGTATGGTAAAATCATTCATATTAGAAGTGATCACGGAAAGGAATTTGAAAATACTCTTTTTACTAATTTCGGTGATGATCATGGCATTTTACATGAGTTCTCCGCACCAAAAACACTACAACAGAATGATGTTGTAGAAAGGAAAAACAGGACTCTACAAGAAATGGCAAGAGTAATGTTATGTGTTAAAGGAATACCATCAAAATTTTGGGCTGAAGAAATAAATACTGCTTGTTATATCATTAATCGTGTTTATTTCAGGATAGGAACAAAATTGACGTCCTACGAAATTTGGAAAGGAAGAAAGCCAAATGTTCATTACTTTCATATCCTTGGAAGTAAGTATTTTATTTTGAATGATAGAGATAGGCTGGGTAAGTTTGATCAAAATAGTGATGTTGGTGTTTTTCTTGGATATTCAACAAATAGTCAAGCTTATAGAGTAATTAATCAACATACCGGAAAAATCATGGAGTCTACTAATGTTGTGTTTGATGAATCTACAGTGACTTTATCAAGGACAGAAGATAAATGATAGAACAACAAGAACAATCAACAGATAAGGACATGACCCTCCCAGTAACTCAGAGAAATGCATCATTCCACTTGAGACAACTCAATCCACAGGAAATTCATCAAGAGAAATGCATTATGAAACTCAAGAGACACAAACAAACACAGGTAAGAGAGTTTCAAGACAAATTATTTCCAGAATTTGGAAGAGTTAATTGGAGATTTGGAAAAAAGAACACACACTAGAGGTAAGGCTAAAGTTAACTATAGAGAGATGAATAGCTCTGTCCGCTATTTGTCTACTATAGAACCTAAAAATGTGAATGAAGTTTTGAAAGATGACTATTGGATAAATGTCATGCATGGGAAAATAGAACAATTCAACAAATTGGATGTTTGGTCACTAATACATAGGCCAGAAAATATAAATGTTATTAGTACTAAATGGATCTTTAAGAATAAAACAGCTGAGTCTGGAAGTGTTGTTATAAACAAAGCTAGGTTAGTTGCTTAGGGATATACACAGGTAGAAGGTATAGATTTTAATGAAACATTTGCATCTGTGGCTAGGTTGGAATCAATTAGACTATTGATATGTATAGCTTATCTGCGTCAATTTAAATTGTATCAAATGGATGTCAAAAGTGCATTCCTCAATGGTGTTCTAAGTGAAGAGGTTTATGTTGAACAACCTAAGGGATTTGTTGATCCTAATTTTCCAAATCATATGTTTCAACTGAAAAAGGCATTATATGGTTTAAAACAAGCCCCTCGAGCTTGGTATGAAAGGTTAACAATGTATTTTCTGGAACAGAGTTACAAACGAGGGGGAGTTGATAAAACCTTGTTTGTAAAACGATTTTCCGATGATATTTTAATTGCTCAAATCTATGTTGATAATAATGTGTTTGGTTCGACTTCTGTTCAACACACAAATGCATTTGTAAAACAAAAGACACAAGAATTTGAAATGAGTATGGTTGGTGAATTGACATATTTTCTGGGGTTGCAAGTTAAAAACAATTTGCAGATGGGATATACATCTCACAAAACAAATATGCAAGAATGTTGGTTAAAAATTTTGGTCTCGAAAAGAATAAAACTATTAGAACACCAATTTGTACTAATCTGAAACTGTTTAAAGACAATGCAGGAACAGCTGTGGATTCAAGTCTATATCGAAACATGATTGGAAGCTTGTTATATCTTATAGCAAGTAGACTAGACCTATGTCTCAGTGTTGGCATCTGTGCCAGATATCAAGCAAATCCCAAAGAATCACACCTGATGATAATCAAAAGAATCATTCGATATGTTAATACCACATTAAATTATGGCATCTGGTATGCAACTGACACTACAGCGTTTTTGGCAGGTTTCAGCGATGCAAACTGAGCAGGAAACCTAGATGATCGTAAGAGCACTTCTGGAGGATGTTTCTATCTTGGAAACAATCTGGTTTCTTGTTACAGCAGGAAGCAAAACACAATTTCATTATCAACAACTGAAGCTGAATACATTGCTGCTGGAAGTTGTTGTACACAACTATTGTGGATACAACAGATGCTAAAAATTACGGTATTGTACAGGATATGTTTACTCTGTTTTGTGACAATAAGAGTGCCATTGATATATCTAAAAATTTTATTTAGCACACTCGCACTAAACACATTGACATAAGACATCACTTCATTAGAGAATTGGTAGAAACTAAGACTATCGTCAATGAGCATGTATCAACAGAAAAACAACTGGCTAACTTTTTTACTAAACCTTTAGATACTAAAACATTTGAATCATTAAGAAAAGCTTTAGAAATCTGTTTTATTGATGTATGAATAACACAAGTATGATAGTTTCCTTATAGGAGGATAATGTTTCAGGAGGATTATTTTGTTTAAATTTCTTTTTCTTCATCATTATAAAAGATTTATCATTCTTAAATTTTGCATATAGGCAGATTGTCAAAATATCTTTCATAAAACTTGATTTTTGTTTTGCTTACACAGACATGATTGATTTCTTCAAGTTCCTTTCAAAAAAAAAAACAAAACAAAAAAAAAGGCTGAGGAGGAACAAGAGAATGTCACATGATTTCGGCAAATAATTATTTATTTCTCTGGGAAAAGAGTTACCTTCACTATCTTAGTGGAAGTGTGAAAACTATCTCAAATTAGATGGAACGAGGAACAAGGGAATGTTAGTTTGGCTTAAATTACATTTTTTTGAGAAAAGAGTTACCACAACTTCTGTATGTAATAAACTAAGCATGAACAATGGTGTGTGAAAACTATCTCAGATTGAAGGATCTTGCTGATTTCCGTCATGTACACACACCCTCACTAAAATGTTGGCATAGTGATAAGGTATTTTCTCTCTATATATTCTTAATTTAAGTTTTAAAAAATCTTTAATATGAGTAGGAAATTTGATCTTATCAAGATAATCAAGCTGAACTTCTTTTCTTAAAGGAGACTGTCTTTCTTAATTTTAAAATTTTTTAAGAAAATAATAATAAATAAAATATTTACTTTGTTCTCTCTAAATTTTTCCAGGGTGATATTCTATTTAAAATTCTATTGGTTAGTATAATGTCCATGGCAGTTCAAAAACCTTAATTCATGCTCAAAGTCTATTAGTCTCCATTTCATATCAAAATTGGTATTTCTATCTGCCTACATTAAGATTTTTATTCTCTAATAAATCTATCTTTAAGTCTCAGATATTGTTTGCACTTATCCCAAAGTTCATCTTCCATCTTTGTGAGTCGTCTCTCAGATTTCCTTTCTTTGGTTTCTTCTTACCGATTGTGCCGTCTATCCATACTCACACAGTTGTGCAGAGTTTCACTTTTCATTGTATCATGCCGCGGGTAAAGCACATTGCTGTGAAAAAGAAAGCTGACGGCACTATTTCTCCCACATCATCCAACTCCACACCACCTTCGGCAATTACTACAACTCTGCCCGTCGTGACTCAAACCAGTGATATATCTGGGTACCTCCAAGATCCACGTCTCCAGGAACTCTTGAAAACTATTGCCGCTGAACACAGTCAACCCTCCTCAACAGCCGTCATTCCTCAGTCGGCCAGTCCAACCCCAACCACTGGCCATTCGGTACCCCAATCGTCAACTGCTGTTACCAAGGGTACTGATAAACCCTCAATCAAACGGAAATGGAGAGTTGCTGGATCTCGAAAATATAAACTTCGACAGAGGTTTGGGTCTTTTGGTCATGTCTCCACGTCGTCACCTCAACAGGTAGAGTTGGAGGATTCTGATTCATCTGCTCAAAAGGAAGAAGAGCTCAAGGATAGTTCTCCTGTTGAATCGGCACAAGGGGTAAATTTTATTAAACCGCTTAATAAATAATTCCTAAATGTAAATTGTGTTAATCACTGGAACACAATAGTATCTCGTAAAATAATAGGGGAATGCAACATTAACATTCCTAACCATGAAAATGCAGGGGTAATAGAGTTTTTATCCAGCCGTGGGTTTATGAAGTCTGTCTCCAAACTTTCCTTTTATATTGATGGCTTGGTACATGATTTTTATGTGAATCTCTATGAAATACAAAATACCGACAGTCCCATGTTTCAGAAAGTCTATGTCCGAGGTCACATGTTTGATTTCCCTATTAATTTGATTAGAGAATATTTGGGTTTGGGTACTATTGATGCTATTTCCAGATCTAAGGAATCTTCAACTGTTAATTTTGATGACGTTGCTTCTGAATTAACTGGAGGACATATACAACAATGGCCTCATTACAATGCCATTAAAGCATCTGCTCTATCAACCGAATACTTCGTTCTTCACAAAATCTCGAAGTCCAATTAGTTTCCTTGTACCCACTCTTCAACGGTGTTTGCTGATCATGCAAGACTTTTATATTCTATTGGGACGAATTCTAGTTTTGATCTCAGTCAACACATATATAAGTTTATCTGTGGCTACCAACAGTGGGATAAAACTAATGGGAGTTTGCCCTTTCCAATTCTCATTACATCCGTTCTCCTCAAACAACACGATGTACGGGATTCAGCAGATGGTCACCCTATCTATCCCACAAAGCTGATCTAGGTTTCTGCAAAATTGTTCAGAGGCAAAAGGGTGAATGACATGAAATTTGCCACTCAGTCTATGCCTTCTTCTTCTGGTGTGTCTCAGAAGTATCTTGTGCAGTTGCAACAAGCTTTTGCGCCCTTACCTGCTACCTTACTCCAAGTTCAACAAGCTATGATCACGTTTCATCAGGCGGTTACTACATTAGAACAGGCAGTTAATATGGTCATCCCTAGTCAAGTTGACGATTTCTCCACAACTGACTCCGATCAATGATGGTTGCCATTTTTGTTGGCACAACAAGGGAGACACATTGTTTTGCTGATTGTTTTTACATTGGTTTTGCTGACTGATGCTGTTGCTGCTGACTACTGAAACTCTGCTACTCTGCTTTTCTGTTTTAAGCTGATTATTGCTACTTTTAATATTACTACATTTTGTCTAATACTGAGGGGATATTGCTACATTTAATATGTGATATTGATGCCTGTGTTTTCTTTAGTATTTCGATGCTAATATTTCATGGTTGATATTTTTGATATTGCTGCTACTTAAACTTTGTTTTTACAGATTATTGATTCAAAAACCTTGGAGCTATGTTTTGCCAAAATAATGTCAAAGGGGGAGTTTATTAGATAATTATGTTAGCTATTATTTCGATAATTGTGTTTTTATTAGGCTGAATAAAAATTCGGTTTTTGAATTGGATAATACCTCTTGAGTTGTTAAGTTGGATTAAGTCTCTTAAAGATAAATATTTCTTAGCTGATAATTCTGTAGTTGTATTTATCTATTTTGGATATTCTCATATTTAATATTGTGATTTTCTTATAGAAGAATATCTTGTATATCTTTCTACATTGCTATCTTTAAGTGATAGAGTTTGATGATGATCAAGCCATGTGCTGAAAGAATTGCTGAAATTCATTATAAATATTCGGGAGAATATTTATGGTAGATAACTCAGGAGGAGTACATCTACTTCACTATTGCAGACTATCACAGGTGTGTCACGGGAGTGTCACAATATTTCTTGTGGAACAGTTCTAGAACTCAGGGGGAGTTCGGCTTCTGGAGGAGTTTTGTCATCTTCAGAGGGATTCTAGAAGGTGCTGCAACATAAACAAGAGAGATTCTTGTTGTGAATTGGTAAGATAAAACTTAGAATAGGGTAATGGTAAACTAAAGGGATTCTATTGTTCCATACTACACTCTTGTAATGATCTTATCTTAATGAATTTTGCAGTTTGGCCTTGCTTTGAGAACGTAGCCTAAGATTGTATTTATTCCAATGGGACGAACCTCGTTAAATCTTGGTGTTCATTTATCTATGCTAAATTTCTATACTCACCTTGTTAATTACAACTTAATTGATTAATTGTTAGCCTAAGATTCTATCAAATACCACAACATAACATAACCGGTTGTCACTTCCGTACCGCCATCCCCCGTGCTCTTTTCTCAGAGAAGATGAAATTCAAGACTTGGAACTTCACATGGGAAGCAAGGTGCACTCAATTAAGGTGGACGTCATTGAACCCCCAGCCCGGTCCGGCTTGCCCAACCAGCTTACCGACGAGCGGGACTGCCGTAGTTGATGATTGACAATATCCCATAGATCAAACCCTAGAGCTCTGATACTATGTCAATCAGAATCAAATTGGAAGAATTTTCTATATATTTCTATAAAAAATAATATATTGTATTACATATCAAAAGTATTCTACCTCATATATATATATAAGAGCTATTCCTAACAACCCTAGATTATCTCCTAATAAGATATAAACTGCTTATGCTAACAATTGTATCTTCTGAAAGAATAATATTTGTGCCAGAAGAGTGTGATGATCTAAAAAATGAGGATATGCTACATGTTTCATATCCCTGGTGAGGAAAGTAGTCAGTGTAACCTTCTGTTTTTCATTGACTTGACTGGGGTAGTCTATCTACCCAATTTGCGGAGCAAATAATAAACATAGTGGAAACTTTTCATATGAGTGAGTTCGCAAATTGCTGAGATCGTACAGCAGCCAAGTTTGAATCCCAAGTGATGAACCTTTTCATACAATGACCAGAGTAATTATTCCATTTTTTACTTCAGTAAAGAAGAGAATGTCTTAAATCAAGAAACCAAATGTCTAAAACTAAAGAGAGGAAGAGAAGGCCAAATGTATAGGCTTTTAGGATGTGCAGAAGCACCATGGAGCCACAAGATTTTGAGTTCCGTGTGATCCAAAAAGAAAGCTATCTTCTGCATCAAATTTGACACTTCCAGAAAAAGGGAAGAACAATTATAACGGTGACTTAAAATTGATCACTATAAAGTGTTCAAAAAGAATATGCAATCATCAAGACCTTGTCAGTTGGCAGGGGGCACACCAGTGGGTCAATAGTCTCGAGCATCTCCACGACAGAAAAAGGTGTGACCCGATAAGTGCTCAACACCTGCATGCAAGCTAGTGAATCAGGCTCTGGCATCGTCACATCCTCGACTATAGGCCTGTTCACAGGATCAAATCTCAGTACCTTCAGCAAAGCAAACTCTTACAGCCCGAACCTGTGTAACAAACATGTCATAGGTGCGGGTGCCATCCAAAATGCACACTTGGAGCAGCAGGATATGTAAATCCATCTTAGTGACATATTTGACTACTGTGTGTGGGAGGAACAGCATGTACTCGAAAAAGCCATGGTTAAAGCGATCCACGACCCTGTGGCTTTTCGCGGCCTGAATCGCCGATGGATGATGTCGTTCTTGGCATAAATGTATAGCTCCATATTTTTCGAGGGCACTCGCTGCTGGTGCATATACTCTCTCATGTACATTCCGAGGGATATATATCTTCATCGTGACACGCATAATATCAAGAAAAATCTAATAATTAAAATATAATAATAAAATTTAGAAAATATAACCTCCCGGTTTTCCAAACATTGATTCTTGCTTCTTCTAATCACATTATTATAAATAAATACGAAGCTAAATAATTAAAATAAAAGCATAGCATGAACGAATATTAAAATAAAATAAATCAAATTCATTAAAGAATATTTTGAAGAACATCAAACTAACATTTTAAATTATTTTTAATATAAATACTAAATTAAGAATTAGGAACTAAAGTACTAAAAAACTACTAAAACAAATAAATAATATTCCTATTAACAATTAGAAAATTATATTTCATATCTTATATTAAAAAAAATAGTAAATTATATTATGATATAGCCAATTACCAACCAACATAAAATAAAATAAAAAATTCTAATTCAGAATATTAAAATAAAACAAAAAATCAATAAAAATAAAATGTTACCTAAAAAGTTTACATTAACAAAAAAAAAAAAAAAGGTGTGGAAGGAAATAATAAAAATCGGTTCAATTATTGAGCCGGTTGCAATGAAATCATCCCAATAAAATGAACTGGTTACATTGATATCGACTAGTTTTACTGAAACCGGCTCATTCCGTTGAGACGGTCAATGCAATCGATTGTGATCGTCTTCTTTGACTCAATCCATCATTTCACTCCGTACAACACAAATATCATGTCCCTCTTTTCCTCTCTATCCTCAGCTATACCTTGCCCTTTGTAGCCGAGGAAGGCATTGTTTTCGCAAAACATTGGCCCGACTGCGAAGGGGAAGGACAAGGTCAAGGATGGTTTCTCTCCCTTACCTGTCGAAGTCCGATCATTTCACTCCAAAACACAAATATAATTTGCTAATCCAAATGTTATTCCATAAATAAGACAGTTAAATTCTAGATACAAAACCTAACCAAGCATACACAAACTCTAATATTCGGTTTCTCAATCCAAATCAATCATAATACAAAACCCATGAAATGCAAACAATCGTAGACAAAAAAATGAAAAGATTTCTAGAACTTACATAATATTTTTGAGTCAAAATTGGATTTCGGTTGATACCTTTCATCGACGAATTTTTAAAACTGGACAGAATGAGGTTGATCAGAGTTACTGGCAAGAAATCCATATGTGCCAATTCTGCTTTCACCAGTGAGGTTTTTGGTGGAATCGATTTGAGATGGGTACGATGGATTCAGTTTCATCAGGTGGGGGGCACTCACCTTTATTTATAAAAAAATATATATTAAAATTGGAAAGGAGATATAGGATGAAAAGTGAATCTGGAATTGAATAATTGAGAAATTTGAGGGGAAAAAAATGTGCCTTGAATAAGTTATGGAAATTCTTCTCGAATTCTTGGGAACGACAAAAATAAGCTAAAATCCAATGCTTATGTAAATTCAATTTACAATTAATTTATTACAACGATATAATTAATTGTATAATTATGAATCAATAAAAAACACATTAAGTTTGGATAACATTATTATTCATTTGGATAACATTAAAAGTTCTTATTTTAAAAATTTTTTAATTTCTATTTAGACTTTAAGTTTTTTATGAAAATTAAATTCAGGAATACCTTAAAGAATTCAATTTGGAAAATATTTAATCAATTACGAAGGTATTTTGAATTAATTACACCACATTTCTACTCTCTATAAATTAACTCAACCATAATACCTTCATTTCATGACAATTCAAAATTATTTTAATCGAAATTTAGTTATAATATATTAAATGTGATAATATTCTCAAGTTCATAAAAGATGTGAATAAAAAAATTAAATAAAACAATTTGAAAGATTAAATTTGTAGTTGAAAAAGATCATGAAATTATATAGCTGTGATGCTCCCAAATTTTATACCCATCACCATTCATGGGAGAAGTTTAAATAAATATAACAATTACTTTTTAAAATCACCGGGAAATTACATTATGAAACCTATTATTAAATTTCAAATACATACGGGAAAATACAGAACAATTCAGGTAAACTCCGTATGCCTCTCTACTGGGGAACATTCAAATCATCATGTAATTAGATCACCTTGGTCCAGATAACGCTGATGGCAATACAAGAGTCTCAACAGTATCCTCATTTTGGACAACAATTCTTGGCAGAGGAGGGCCTGTGAAGTTGTATTCCAGGCAGCTTTCAACTTCCATTGAATCCTCCAAGACCTTAATCACATTTGACATGGAAGGCCTCCTTGTGAAATCACTTTGCAGGCACCAAATGGAAAGCTTCATGGCCTTCACAACTTCAGTTCCATTCAACTTCATATCCTCAGAGTTTTTATCAATCAAGTCCTGCAGCTGTTCATCTGTGGCCTTTTGTCTCAACAGATTCAGCAAATGCATTTCTTCTTCCGGTTGGGACCTATCCAAATTCTTCCTCCCACAAAGGATTTCAAGAACCATCACACCGAAGCTGTAGACATCTACCTTCTCTGTAATGACAGAGCTCAACCATTCAGGGGCCATGTAGCCTAATGTTCCTCTTATCGTCGTCACTACTTGGCTTTGATCTTTGTCAATCAGCTTCGACAAACCAAAATCTGAGACTTTTGCAACAAAGTGCTCATCCAAGAGAATGTTTTGGGGCTTGATGTCCAAATGAACTATTTTCTGTCTGCATTCTTCATGTAGATAGGCCAATCCCTTTGCAACATCCAAGATGATTTTCTTTCTCTGCAGCCATCCAAGTGCATTCTCTGAACTCCTATGGAAAATCCATTTGTCCAAGGATCCATTACACATGTACTTATAAACTAAGAGTTTGTATGATTTCTCGGCACAAAATCCTATCAATGTTACCAAATTAACATGATGAATGCTCCCAATCGTTTCGACTTCAGCCAGGAATGACTTCTTCACTACACCTAACCCATCAAGTCGCTTCACAGCTACTTTTTCACCACTCTTTAGAATCCCCTCATAGACTGATCCAAATCCCCCCTCACCTATTTGATTAGTGAAGTTATTTGTCACAGCACTCATGTCTTCATATGTGAATCTTGAGAGCATTCCTGGAACTTGATCCAAGTAAATGTCTTCAACTTTCGCAGATTTTGTGAATTTCCAAAAAGTGATCAAGCATGCCCCAACTAGAAAAAGAAAACCAAGAAATCCTCCAAGACTGTATCCCACTATAACTTTCACATGGATTGATTTGCTCTTCTGATTCACAAGCACCGATTTGCTCTTCTGATAAGCATTTTGTAGCTTAGCAAAAACAGATACAGTCCCAGGGTTTCCATCCCCTTTTAGAGAATAAACTTCATTAAGTAATGAGCAATTACTCTCATCATCTGTACTAGAGTACGAGAACACTACAGCTTTGCAGGAACAGTTACCAAGGCAGGCCTTCTTACATTCTTCCAGGTCAATGTTCTTACCATATAGGTTTGATTGACTGTCAAAGTAACTAATATTCTGAAGCTCCATAAGGAAATGTTGCTGATCAG
>JAOXNR010053897.1:0-13414 GCA_028571225.1 Parsonsia alboflavescens | reverse complement strand
TTATTCCATAAGCATCTTCATATGAGATCTTCCATGAATTATCCCATGCCATGTATGCTCCTTGATCTCCATCACAAAGAAACATTGAAATCTTGTACCTAAATGAAAGGACAACAAGACCAATCAGCAGATGAAGAATAGGGTTCCCCTAGTAACTTAGGGAAGTCTAGTATCCAGCTTGAGATGGTTCAATCCATAGGAAATCAAACACGTTCAACAGATGATAAAATCCAAGCAAGAATAAAGGCACAAACAGAAATAGGTAAGAAGATTGAGAGACAAATCTCCTCCAGAATGCAACAAGCACATCCATTGGAAGAGGTAATCGGAGATTTGGTGGAAGGAATACACACAATAGGTAAGGTTAAAGTTAACTATAGAGAGATGATTAGCTCTATTTGTTACTTATCCACTATAGAACCCAAAAATGTAAATGAAGCCTTAAAAGATGATTGTTGGATTAATGCTATGCATGAGGAATTAGAACAGTTCAGTAGGCTGGATGTTCGGTCATTAGTACCAAGACCTGAAAATATGAATATCATTGGTACAAAATGGATTTTTAGGAATAAAACAGATGAGTCTGGAAACGTTGTTAGAAACAATGCCTGATTAGTAGCTCAAAGATATGCACAAGTAGAAGGTATATATTTTGATGAAACATTTGCACCTGTGGCTAGAATGAAATCTATTAGACTACTGTTATGTGTTGCTTGCCTTCGTCAGTTTAAGTTTTATCAAATGGATGTCAAAAGTGCCTTCTTAAATGGTATTCTAAGTGAAGAGGTCTATGTTGAACAACCCTAGGGCTTTTTTGATCCCAAATTTCCAGATCATGTGTTTCAATTGAAATAGGCATTATATTGTTTAAAACAAGCCCTGGAGCATGGTATGAAAGGTTAACAAAATATCTGTTGCAATAGGGTTACGAACAAGGGGGAGTTGATAAAACCTTGTTTGTAAGATGGTTCTCTAAGGATATTATAATTGTTCAAATTTATGTTGATGATATTGTTTTTGGTTCTACTTCTATTCAACATGCAAATACCTTTGTGAAACAAATGACACAAGAATTTGAAATGTGTATCATTAGTGAATTGACATATTTTTTGTTATTGCAAGTTAAACAATTTGCAGATGGGATATACATCTCACAAAGTAAATATGCTAAAACATTGGTTAGAAAATTTGGTCTCGAAAATGCCAAAACTGTCAAAACACCAAATTGTACTAATCTGAAACTGTCTAAAGGCGATGCAAGACCAGCAGTGGAATCAAGTTTGTATCAAAGTATGATCGGGAACACAGCAAGTATACCAAACATATGTCTCAGTGTTGACATCTGTCTTAGATGTCAAGCAAATCCCAAAGAATCTCACCTAATGGCTATTAAAAGAATTATTCGTTATGTCAATACTACATCACATTATGGCATTTGGTATACAACTGACTCCACAGCATTTTTGGCAGGTTTCAGCAATGCAGAATGGGCTGAAAACTTGGATGATCATAAGAGTACTTCTGGAGGATGTTTCTACCTTGGAAACAATTTGGTTTCATGGTATAGCAGGAAACAGAACTCAATTTCATTATCAATTGCAGAGGCTGAATACATTGTTGCTGGAAGCTGTTGTACTCAACTATTGTGGATGCAACAAATGCTAAAAGATTACGGTATTGTACAAGATATGTTTACTGTGTTTTCCCACAATAGAAGTGCCATTGATATATCTAAGAATCCTGTTCAGCATACTCGCACTAAACACATGGACATAAGACATCATTTTATTAAAGAATTGGTAGAGACTAAGACTATCATCATTGAGCATATGTCAAAGGAAAAACAATTGGCTGACATTTTTACGAAACCATTGGATGCTAAAGCATTTGCATCGTTGAGGAAAGCTTTAGGAGTCTGTTTTCTTGATATTTAAATAACACTAGTATGACAGTTGCTTTATGGTATAGTAGTTCAGCAGTATTATCTTGTTTAGATTTCTTCCTTTTATTATTGCTGAAGATTTATCATACTTAAATTTCGCATATAGGCAGTTTGTAAAACTATCTTTCATGAAACTAGAGTTTTACCTCTTTTGCACAAACATGATTGATTTCTTCAATTTACCTTTAAAAAAAAAATGCCTAGCAGGAACAGGGGAATGTCATCTAATTTCAGCAAAGAATCACTTATTTCTCTGAGAAAATAGTTACCTTCACTAACTTAGTGGAAGTCTGAAAACTATCTCTGATTTGTTAGATGCCGAAGAGGAACAAGGGAATGTTAGTAGGGCAAATTAGCTATTCTCTAAGAAAAGAGTTATCACCGCTTATGTATGCTATAACCTAAGCATAAACAAACTTGAAAGGCAATACATTAGTGGCTGTGTTAAAACTATCTCAGATTGAAGGATCTTGTTGATTTCCGTCATGTACACACACCTGCATGGAAATTCTAGTACATTGATAAGGTATTTTCTCTCTATATATTCTTAATTTAAGTTTAGTAACCTTCGTGATGACTAGGGAAATTGATCTTGGTAGGATAATCAAGCTGATCCTACCATACTTAAAAGTGATTGCCTTACTCATATTTTTTTTAAAAAAAATATAATAATATATATGATTTGTTTCAAAAGTTTTTCCCTAGAGATATTTTGTTTAAACTGTATTGGTTAGTTTAATGTCCTTAGCTGTTAGAATACCTTGATCCATGCTCATGTCTTCAGTATTCGTGTGTATCAAATTGAGACTTGGAAAGTTTTCTTTTAATTTCAATAAATCCCTTTATCTGCCACAAGATATTTATGCACTAATCCTGGAGCTTTTACCACACATTACCATTATTGTGATTATCAAAAGAGAGTTTTTCAATTTTCTTTTCCTCAAGCGTCTCTTCATCTGTTGTTTGTATTTTCAGTTAATACTCACAAGCTTGTGCAGAATCTGTGTGTGATATCACCATGGTGAGAGTAAAACATGTTGCTGTGAAGAAGAAAGGTGGTGGCACAATCACTCCATCAACATTCAGTTCCACACCTAATCCCGAGGTGACTCCACATCCTCCCCGTGTGACTCCAATCAGCTGCTCCAATGACATCTTTGGTCTCCTCCATGATCCGCGCCTTCAAGGACTCATCTATCTCTCAGGACATTCTTCCTACTAGATCTGCTCCAAAGTACTGATTTTGATTTAGGTCAGCACAAAGCGCTTGCAGGTTCAACTATCCTTGCTCACTTTTCATCAGGCTGTTTCCACCTTAGAACAGGTTGTTATTGCTGCTCTCCCTACTCCAGCTGATGATACATCCTCTGCTTCTACATTACCTGCCTGATACTTTGACATTCTTGTTGGCAACCAGGGGGAGACAATTTTTGTGGTTTTTGATTGTGGTTTCTGATGTTACCGATACTTTGGTTATATCTGGTTATGAATTCCAGTTTTCTTTACTGGTATTTCCAATGGTATTACATTGATTCTAGTTTTTCAATTTACAGTTTTTATGCTTATGATTCAAAAACCTTAGTATCTGGATCTTTTCCAAAATAATGCCAAAGGGGGAGTTTGTTAGATATTTATGTTGGCTATTATTTTGTTAGATATTTATGTTGGCTATTATGTTGTTAGATATTTGAGTTGGAATTTATTTCTGAAACTTAACAATAATCGGCCTTTGAAGATCCATTAGGATATTGATGAATTGGTTATGAGCTTTACAGATTGTTCAAATCTATGGTTGAGTTGAATTACGAGATTATTAAGATCTTTAGGATTCTCTAAAGTTATCCTTAAGATTGAGAGCTGATTTGTTGATATGTAAATCTTAAGATCTCTGAAGTTAGATATTCCTTGATTGATTATCCTAAATTGATAATTCCATATTTATCTAAATTGGATGTTTCCTTACTTATTAATATATTGTAATTAGCTTCTAGGAATATCTCTTGTATCTTTTTCATTGCTATCGTTTCCAAACGAGATAAAACTTTGAGTGATCAAGATTGATGATGATGTATCTATTATGAGTGGTTAAGTTGGATTAAGCTTCTTAAAGATAAATATTCCTTGGTTGATAATACTGATGTTATATTTATCTAATTTGGATATTCCCATATTTAGTGATATATTGAGATTATCTTTTAGAGAAGAACATCTGTTATCCATTTACATTGCTATCAAGATAATCTTTGAGTAATAAAGATTGATGATGATGTTTGAGCAACGTGCTGAGAAGTCCTTGCTGAAAATCCTTATAAATATTTGGGAGAAAATTTATGGTAGTGTGACTCGGGAGGAGCACCACTACTTCACTATCACAAACTGTCACAGGCATGTCACGGAAATGTCACAACGGTTCTTGTGGAAGAGTTCCAAAACTCATGGGTAGTGAGGCTTCGGGGGAAGTTTTGTCATCTTCAGAGGGATTCTAGAAGATGTTGCGATGTATGCAAGAGGGATTCTAGCTGTAAGTTTGTAAGGTAAAACTTTGTACAGGGTAGTGATAGACTAGAGGGATTCTATCGTTCTATACTATACCTATTGTAATGTTTTTATCTTAGTGAATTTTTCAGGTGGACTCAGCCTTGAGGACGTAGCCTAATATTGGATTTATTCCAATGGGGTGAACCTCGTTAAATCTTGGTGTTCATTTACTTTCTGCAAGTATTTACACATTCAGTGTTTTAAGTATACTATTAATAGAATTGCTAGCAAAAGATTCTATCATGCTCGAATGCCACCAAGGTTTAAAGCCCCACAAGTGGAAGCAAAATATGACGACATAGGGGAACCACTACAACACACAGATGAATATGTGTCCTTTCTGGTCCATGTTGACCAAAAAAAGCACAATCTTGGTTCAAAGGCATTCCAGAAGCAAGTATCACAAGCTGGACATAGCTGAAGGAGCTATTCGTGAAAAAGTATCAAAGCAGCACGAGATGTGAGAAAGACATCAACTAGCCCTTCAACATCAAACAAAAGTTTGGAGAGAGCATGAGAAGCTACTACAGTAGCTTCAATCACGAGGCAATAGAGATCGAGCAGAAGAACGATGTCATCTATATCACTGCCTTTAAACAAAGTTTCTTAGACTAGCAGAAGAATCGGTAAAAACCATCAAAAAGCTTCAAACACTCCTTAAAAAATTGATAAAGGCTGAGGAGATAGTAGTCCAGAAGAAGATTCCAGGTTTCGCCTCAACCACACAAAAAGACAACAAAAGGAGGTCAAAAAGCCCTCAGACCTCAAAAGGGACAGGAAGGACCCCCACACGAAGGGAGGGACTTTGGACAAGAAAAGAAAGACCATCCTAGACCTCGTGACCACCCCACTAAAGACCTCACGAGCCGAAATTTTAGTGGTCATGGAAAAGGAAGGTCTCTTGAAACCACCAAGAACTCTCAAAACTCCTCAGGCTAAGAGTGACCCGGCCAAATTCAGCCATTATCACAAAGACAATGGCCATCTCATGGAGGACTATTTTGACCTCAAACGCAAGATCTCAAGGTTGGCCAATTAGGGTCACCTAGAAGAGTTCTTGGCTAGGAACACGGGCCCTACTAATCCATCTCCAACGGCCCTGCACAACGAGCAACCTCCTGTCGATGAAATAAATGCCATCGAGAGGAGGTTAAAACGTCAGAACCCCTTACAGTGTTTTTCTAGATTGGAGATTTCCCGGTGTGCAAGATACTGGTAGACACCAGGAGTGCTATGAATGTTTTGTACCAGAAAGCATTTGATCAGATGGGGATAGACAGGAGCTCACTGAAAAGGTCGGACACCGCCATGACCAACTTTAATGGCAGCAGGACATATGCAGATAGAATTCTGCGAGTCCCAACTACAGTCCGTGTAAATGACAGAGAGGTCACCAAGGTCATGGATTAGATGGTGGTCAACGCCCCTGGAACCTACAATGCAATCCTAGGTAGAAGGGGAGTCGAGGACCTGAGAGCAAAAATTTCCTTCTTGAACTATAACATGAAGATGCAGGTTGGAGATGCTTGGATTGTTCTAGAAGGGGACAGACAGCTCGCTACGAAATGTTACCTCGTTGAAGGTAATGAGGAGAGCTTGAAAGAGCTCAAGGAGGAAGAATGCATCGACCTTCAAAAGGGGAATGATGATTTTAGAAGTCAAGCAGCTAGAAGAGGAGAAAAGGTGTTCCTCAACTCGAAATTCAATGAGAAATGGATAAAAATAGGAGAGCTGTTACCTCCTAAAATTAAAGTTGAGCTCGTGGACTCATTTCAAGAATAACTGAACATTTTTGCCTAGTAACCTAGTGTCCTCGAAACGGTGGACCGAAGGATTGCAAAACACAAGGTTGGACTCAAGCCAGGGGTTAAGCCAATGAAGCAAAATAAGAGGACCTTTGCCCCTAAGCGACATGCGGTCATAGCTCGAGAAGTCCAAGCTCCTCTTGGTGCGGGAATCCTGAAAGAGGTGGCATACCCGGAGTCGTTAGCCAACCCAGTGGTTGTACCAAGGAAAGAAGTTCCATGGAGAATGTGTGTAGATTTTACCACGCTAAACAAATACTACCAAAAGGACTCCTACCCACTCCCAAGCATTGATCAAATGGTGGACTCGACAGCCGGATATCAGTGGCTGTGCTTCTTGGATGCATATAAGGGGTACCACCAAGTCCCAATGGTGATAAAAGACATGGAAAAGACTTCGTTCATCACAGATGATGCAGGTTGGCCAGACCTCGGAATGGGCTTAACTTTGACTTTTGGGCTTTTTGTGTTTTTAGGACTTTTTGCGTTTTTATTACTTATTAATTTCCAATTAGGTTTAGGGTAGATTTTAGGTTATAAATATATCGTTTTGTCTTCAATTATAAACAGGCTTTTACAATGTGATTTTTCCGACTTTTGGTCGTTAAACCGAAAACATGTGTGTTTTTTTCACAATATCCAGTTCTTTTTCCTGTTTAACCATTATTCGTTCCTATTTATTGTATCAGTTGGTATCAGAGCACTAGGTTGCCTTCACCAATGGCTAAACAGAATCATGTTGCTCATGGACGATGTCATGCTGGAAGGGGAATTGGAGTCGTTCTTGAGGAAGACGAACAGCCTTGTCAACGAGACCTACGAGAAAATGAAAACGAAGAACAGAGAAGGTGGATCCAAGACTTGGAGTGGCAACTGGAGCAGTCTAGGTTGGACTTTCAAACTAAGGAGGGGGTGGAATCAGAGATTGAATCCGAAGATGAGGGGGAAGAAGTCAATCCGTTTGGGAATTTGAACCAGGGGTGTCATCGAGCAGAACGACCTGGCAGACATTCTTCCTTCCAGAATCCCAGCATGAAAATTGAGATTCCCAATTAGGCGAGCAGGCAGATCGAAAGATTATCGGAAAAAAAAAAAAGATTTCTATTTTGGGGAATTTTGGGATTGGCGGAGAACTTTCAATAGTATCTGAGCATGCCAGAGAGGCCAATACCAACCAGTGGTACAAGCGGGCAGTTCTGCAAAATCATCGAGCAGAAGCAGCGGCCAGGCAGGCGGCATTCTAGCAGTAAACAGCAACATGCACCGAATCTCTATAAATCAATTGATCTGAACCAGGCTCGGCAATGGGTAGATCTCTCAGGAAAACAACAAGCACTGGCGAGACAAACAGAGCAAAGGCATGCGAACCAGCACTAGGCAGCAGTCGTGGATGTTCTCCGCCAGGCAGCAGCAGGGTCGTGAAGCTAGCAGATCGAGCAGCTGGTGAAGAGACTACGCCGACGAAACCAGCATGCAGAGACCAGGTAGTAGCGCAGCAGATCCCCCGACTTCTTTTTTCGGGAGCAGTGATGCAACGCTTCGTCAAGCTGCTCCGGCCGGCAACGAAGCTTAGATGGCTAGCGGCTAGACTAGTTTGGGTAGCAGATTCAGGTGGCTGGATGGACAGTTGAGATTCAGTGGCGATTAGGGTTTCAGCTAGAAGAAGAAGATGTTTCCCTTATTTGCTGAAGAAGATCCTCGGTTTTTTAGAAATTCTAGATTTGGTCATTAAGTTTTGTTTATTAACCCAATTAGGAATTATTATTATTATTAGCTTTTTAGTTAGAATTATTATTATTATTATTATTATTAGATTTTTAGTTAGACTTCTTTTGGGCCTTTAGAACTCGTAGAAATGTAGCTGATGAGGACGAGTCAAATTTGAGGGTGAATCTTTTCCAATAATGGGACATACTGCTATACCAAAATGATGTTTGGCCTGAAGAATGCATAGGCAGAATTCCAACAGGCAATGCACAAGGGTTTCAAAAACCAACTCGGGAGGAATATTGAGGTCTACTTGGACGAAGATTTCATTGAAGATATAAGGGAGACTTTCCAGACTTTGAAAGCTGAACACATGAAGCTCAAGAATAGGTGGGTAGCGACCTGCTACCACTGACCTCCTAAATGGGCTCAAGAGACTTCTTACCAGACCACGACCTTCGACCTGGTAAGCTCCAATCCGTGTCATGCATCTTCCATGCCACGATGAATTGTGCGCGACTCCTAACATCTCCTATGAGCCTACGATCACTCGACGTGACCTCCTAGAAGAGATAAACGAGATCCTCGATATCCACGGGCAGGTCACGAAGTTGGTTTAAAGGTCGGTTAGTGAGCTCGTAGCTCTTAGCTAGAGACGTGAATGGCTAGATATCCCAACCAAGGGTAACTTCACAATTCTAGGAGCAATTGGCGGGATAAGATATAATCCCATAATTATCCTAATTGCTTACTGTCACGTAATAGAAGAGCCTAATCAAAGAGGTAACTAACTTCTTCCTAATATATAGTCGACTTATAATCAGTCTACAGACATGGACAGTGTTTTTTGGAGCTAATTATACAAGATTACTCTCTCAGAAAACTAACTTAGGCCTCAGACCCCTTCCCCGGGTGACAACCCAATTCGGTGACCTGTTTCCTTTCTTCTCGGATTCCTGTCATTGATGTCATTACGGTTTTTGGGTGACCCGGAGGCTACTTTTGATCTCCATTAGATATGCTCTTTTTCATTTCTTTTAAACAATTCCATTTTTTCGAAAAAAGATTGGAGAATCCACCGTCGCCCAGGTAAAGGAGGGAATGGAGAAAATCAAGCTAAAGAAATAAACCCTAGATTAAGAATGCTCTCTCGTTCAAGTTTCAACTACTCAGCCTCTCTCTCTCAATTTCCATCAAACATTTTGAAATCATGTTTTCCCTAATTTCTACAGTATTTTTGCTCAACAACCCCAAATAATTAGTGTGACTTCATGAATATTGTTTAGAGAAGGTTTCTAATAGAGGTAAAAGGTTTGATTTTTGAAACTGGTTGTACTTGTATTTTAGATCTAGCTTACTGAAGTGAGTTTTTTCCTTTTTGTTCTTTGGTGTTTCCAAATTCCATGCTTTGTAGCTTGAATTTCACTCATAAGGCGGTTGAGAACTGGGGTCATGATAATTTGACCCTTTACCTCTCTAAATAGAGTTCGTGGGTGAATTTCTTTTCCTCATATTTCTTTTTAGTTTCCTCCTGTTATATTGTTCTAGTTTAGCACATTATTCATACCTATTTGTGATGTTAAAGGAAATAGGAAATTACTTGTTTGTTCTTTTATATTGTTCTAGTTTTGCAAATTATCAATAGAGTTAGGTTCTATTTGTTGCATATTTTAAAGCCCTAATCATGTTAATGATGCAACAATTAAAGGAGAAAGGCACATCATCCACATGATTATAAACCAATCTGCACACCATCTCCATCTACTTCGATGCATGCCCTCACTCCTCTTGAAGAAGAGGTTGGGCTGAAACTCTTGCAACCTCTAATGCTCCTTCAAATCCTAATGGTGCTGCAAAGAAAAAGCTTGAACCTTCTAGAAAAAACAGGGCAAGATTAATAATAAGAATCTAAGTTTTTTATATTTCCTATATTTAGGAGTTTTTGGATTATGTATATATTTTTAATAAATTACAAAAAGCTTAGGTATTGTGTTCGACTGACTCTCCTCCTTAGCGACTTGGACTTCCTACTGATAGTAGCCTTGATGAGTCGATTTATATGAGTTTCGATCCTTGGTGGTTACAAATATTGTCCATGACGATTGTAAAAAACATAGGTATAGATCTCTACCTGATGGGAGTTCGAAAGTGAACTCCGGGTCACCCCAAAACCATGATGACGTCAATGACTACAACCTGAGAAGAAAGAAAAGATGGTCACTGGAGTGGACTATGCCCAAGGAAGAGCTCCGATGCCTAGTATTCTGAGATTAATCTTAGGGTAAATTATCTTAAAACACTAAGCTTTAGTTGCCTATTGTGTATTGTGTTCATTGTTGTAATATATATTCAATAGTGAATTAAGTAAGTTACCCCTTTGATTAGGGCTCTGCTATTACTTGACTGTAGGCATTTAGGATAATCATGGGATCATATCAGATCCTGCCAATTTCTCATCGGATTGTGGAGTTTAACTTGGTTTGGATATCTTGTCACTCACGTATCTGTCGAGAGCTACGAGCTCACTAACTGACCTCTTAGACCAACTTTGCGACCTGCCTATGGACGTCGAGGGTCTCGAGCATCTCTTCTGGGAGGTCGCGCTAAGTGATCGTAGGCTCATGGGAGTTGTGCATCGTAGGTCGCAGCATAGAAGAAGTATGAGATGAGCTAGGAGTTACCAGGTCGTGGTCGAGGTCTAGTGGTACCTTTCTCGAGCTCATTTAGGAGGTCGGTGACCTTGGAGGTCATTGGTAGCAGGTCGCTGCCGTCCTATCCTTATTGACTTCATGAGTCTACCTTTCAGGTATTTGAAGCTCGGGGCCTTGGGCCTATTTGGGTTTACTTCTGTCCAAGTCTTGCCAGTTACTCCCATCATTAGCCCCCTTTAGGCCCAACGAGCTCAGAGGTCATGGTGCTTAAATTACCTTATTAAAGTCATGGCCGCAGATGATTACATCGATTCCTTGTAATGCCCAGTTTTTGGATACCTTTCCATTCACATCCCTAGTAGAGAGCTGCAAGCTGGATAATATTCTTTCGGCCTCAAGCGGAGTTGCACACACTTGGTCGCGGCATGGAAAGCATATGAGACAGATTAGGACACACCAAGTCGTGGGTCGTGGTCCAGTGAGACCTCTTCTGTGCTCATGCTGTAGGTCTATGACCTACAAGGTTGGTGGTAGGAGGTCCCTGCACACCTGTTCCTCAAGACTCGTAGGTCTAACTTCCATGTATTATGAATTACCATCTCTAAGTAGCAAGTCTGACTTTCAGGTATTAGGAGTTACTCTCCTTCACTTTTGGAAAGGATGACCAATACAGTTTTTAAATACTAAACGATTTCAATTTGGGAAGTCTTCCCTACTCAGTTTTCGGATGGTCAACTTCGGCTTCAGATAAAGAATTGACTCTTAAAGGATATGGAAGCTTGCCCCGTTTTGGATTTTTTGAAAGTTGACCTATTTTAGCTCTGGAAGGTCTCTCCATTCTGCAGCCCGATACACTCCTTATTCCGCATAAATTAGGAGCCTTGAAATTATTAGGATTTACCTAAACTTTCTCACAGCTTGCTTGAACTTACAAAGCTTTTTGCCTTAAATTTCCTTTCTTCCTTTTGCTTGAGCATCCGATTACTCAGGACAACTTTTTTTCTCACTTTCTAGGGCTTTACTGAGTGAATTTTCTTCTCTTTTCCCTTGAAAAAATTCATCCTTTTCAAGTAAACTTGAGATGTGTACCACATTAACCTCAACATCTTCTTCATCTAACACACCCTCTCTCTATTCTGGAGAACTGGTTCCCTCCGCTTCTTCTATTGATTTGGAGAACGGGGTTTTCTACATACCCCCGGTTTCTGCCAAAGCCCCTTCTGTCCAGAGTGAAGTTTATGAGCTTCCTGAAAGAGTGGCTTATTCTGTTTTTCCTCATTAGACTCTACTAGTATTTTTGTCATCAGAGGGGAAAGGGGACTAGGAAAGGGTGAGATAGTCGCTGCTAGGGAAGATGAGCGTCCCTACAGCAAATGCGAAGAACACATAGTCCTCTATTCTTCGAGCCTCAGGGGAGGTATCCTTCTTCCTTGCCTTCATCCATTGTTCTTTGATATTACCCACTTCTGGGGTTTTCCCCTAGCTCAGCTGGTTCTGAATTCCCTTTGGATTTTGGTCTCTTTCATGGCAACTTCTTTGGAGCTTTTATAAGCAAGGTATTTACTCAGCCTCTAAATCTTCTAAGGGGTGTCTCCAGTTCAACCCCAGGCACAAACTAGTAGGTCCTTTTCAGTAGTCCGTTGGGCAATGGAAAGACCTTTTCTTCTTTGCACATCTTCCAAGCCATTCAGTTTAGTCCAAGCCTTACGCAGTTTGCAACCTGAACCGTTCCTTTTTCAACAAGCTCCCTGACCTGACCAATGACCAAACTGAGCATAGGGATTTTCTAATTGATCTGACCAGGTCTGATGGAGCCAAGGTCAGGTGTACCACCCTTGTCTGGTCTAAAACTTTCCTTCATCCTGTTGGGCTAGAACTCGACCTCCCTTTAGCCAGGGAAGCTCTGGGGATATCCCTCCTTGATAGGGAGCTTCTCTGCCTTTAATTGAATTTTTCTTTTAACTGCTCTTGATTTTATATTGGTAGCTTTTTCTCTCTTTGCCTTAGCAGAAATGAGGACCACATCTTGGCTGTTTAAGTCTACACCTTCTCAAGCTCCTTCTAGCGAAGCTCGAGGCACTGTTGGTGCCTCTCCTACTGCAGCACCTACTGCTAACATTCCTGTTCCCCAAGGCAAGGGGAGACAGGTAGTAGTTGAGACAACTCAGGGAGCCTCTAAACAAAGCTCAGGGGCTGCTAAGAAGGAGCCATCTGACCGGCCTATAAAGATTACATCTTTGTCCTCTTCACCTTCTTCCCAGCCAGCTAAGAGGATTCCTCTAAGTTCTGTTGCTAAGGGAAGGCTCCAATAACCTCAGAGTCCAAACCAATGTTCCCGGGCTGCTCCACTGAAGAGGTTGCAAACACTTTTAAGAGGTTAGGGGGTGCTGCCCTAGCTACTCATTTTGCCGAGGGAATTGCAAGATGGGTCCCCGATCTTGCCATGGAGCCCTCTGACTCTCTACTCCAATGGCCTTATGCCCAATCCTTCATGACGGAATCCACTTCTCTAATGGATGAGAGATTTGTCGGCAACTGACTAATGAGGAGATTGATAGATTCGATGCCACCCTTCATGTTGCGATGAGTCCCTGCAGCCTTTTGCAAACTTGCAATTGGTCTTCTCTCATTTTGATTTTGGCATTGACCTCTTTTCCCACTTCTTTTCAGAATCACATCCTCCTTGGTGAGCCCCTAAGAAGGTGACGCAATACGGATATTATGGTGGGGAAAAATATAGAACCTCAACTGTAAACAACTTCACTCGAAAG
>JAOXNR010053896.1:0-13414 GCA_028571225.1 Parsonsia alboflavescens | reverse complement strand
ACTAATGGATGAAGAGCAACCAAGGAAGGAATTCAACTTGTGGATGATAGAAGACATCAATGAGGAGTGTACAACCAAGGAATAAGCCTTTGGAAGCTTTGGGAATCAAGTTGGAGAGCTTTAGAAGGCTTGGGAAGAAGTTGGCAAGGTACATGATGAGCGTGGCACAAAGAAGGAACGAGCAAGCACCGGATGGCAGTAATTAATCACCACCCGGCAATTAAAACCTTAGAAGCCGGTGTCGGATAGAAGCATCGAATGGCCACTGGAATTTCCAGTGGCCATCTGGCGCTACATTCGGTGCTGGACACTTTGATCAAGCACCGGATGGAGGATTTCCCTGTTTCAATGTCAATGCAATCTTAACTCTTTTTAAACGATTCCACCTGTTTTTAATGACTTTTCTTTATGTTTTAAGCTAGTTTAGATGGTTAAACAAATCTCTAATCATTCCTAGGGTCTCTTAATATTCATACAATAAATAGTTCTCTATTTTTAATTTGCAAACAAACTTATTCTACAAACACATTTCAAACAATTGAGAGAATCCTTTTGGATTAAATACAACTTTTCTTGAGTGTTCATCTAATGTCTCTTCTAGAGTTCTTGGTGAGACTCTGGAGATTTTCAATACTTGGCTAGAGTAATTTAATTGAATTGAAGGAATTCAATCCATTAGATCTTATTGTGGGAAATTATGGTCAATGGTTCTAGTTTGAACCTCTTGTATGAAGTCTTTGATTGATCACAAATTGGGTATTCTGATTTTTTATTGAAGAAGGAAGGGTTCCTTTCAAATTTGAGATCACATCAGGAAGTACCTCTTTGATTAGGGCTCTTATTACGTGATAATAGGCAATTAGGATAACTGTGAGATCCTATCCATTCACGTCTCTAGTAGAGAGCTGCAAGCTTGCTAACGACCTTTCGGCCTCTTGCTATCGGCTCGCTGTAGACTTTTCAGCCTACTTTGTGACCTTCCCGTGGATGTCGAGGGTATCGGCCATCTCTTTTGGGAGGTCCTGGTAAGTGACTTATTGGCTCATAGGGAGTGTTAGGAGTTGTCCACACTTGGTCGCGGCATGGAAGGTGACAATTTGGGGCTCACCAGGTTGTAGGTCGCGGTCATGTGAGACCTCTTCTGACCTCATTTTGTAGGCCAGTGACGTAGGAGGTTGGTGGTTGAAGGTCCCTGCCCACTTTGTCCTCAGGACTCGTAAGTCTAACTTTCAAGTATTAGGGTCGGGGCTTGAGGCTATTCAGGTCGATCTGTCCTGGTCATACCTGGTCTATTCCGATTCTTGCCCGTTTCTCCCATCAATGATAAAAATTGAATCTGGAAATAACACTTGAATATATTAAGAAAATAGGTTTTAAACATATAGTTATAAATAAAATAAATAAAATCCTAAATCCTAAATATCAAATCATAACCAATAAATTAAAACTTATTTTAAGAATGAAAAGAAAATATTAGAAATTTGACAAACCATAAAATATACGATCTCCAGATTCTACCATCCTTTTCTAGACTCTTGTTTGGTAACAAGGCGACTGGGGTTGAGAATAGGTTTAGGCATGAAATAGGAATTGTCAAACAACCAAAGTCAAAAATCCAATCTTCTATGTAATATGTAAAGAATTCAAATTTGTTAAGAAGCCCTTAAGTGTTTCTAAAATATCATCAAAGCTCGTAAATAAATTCATAATAAGAATTAGACTCTTAAATTTTGTGAGGATTATACAAATGATGGATATCAAGGAGCTGTCCTAACATTGGTGGAACCAACAAGGAAGTCATTTATGAAGGAGTTTAATGAAGAGAAGATTCATGAAAGAAAATATGTTTACAAGTAATGGCATTTCAAGTCATTGAAGCTTGTCAAGCCTTGCTAGCTTAATGGTAAAGCAGCAACACTTGGGACCGTGAGGTCCCAAGTTCGAGACATGCAGAGGGTAGGTGGGGTGCCACTATTGATCCTCAAGGGAAGGGGTATAGGGAGGGTTAGGGAATTGGTGGGTGTAAAAAAAAAAAGTTTTTCTTTTTTTTTTTTATTTAAAAAAAGTCATTAAATCTTTCTAAAGTTGATCTTTCTAGTGAAGGTTTATTGGAACACATGTATTATGAAATGATGCTCAAGGTCAAGGACTTGTATTTCAAATAAAAGAATGACATTAAATGGATGAAGAATAACATTCAAAAGCAGATGAAAGATTTGGTTGAAATAACTCAAAGAATGGAAGAACATGAAGCTTTCTTTGGAGGTGTTCTTACACATGTATGGAGATTTGTCTACAAGGACTTGTGATTTAAGTTTAGGCTTCAAAACATGAGTGACGAAGGCTTGAAAACACTTATACATCAAGAATCAAACCTCAACAATCCAAGAAGAAACCTCCAAAGAAGGCTAAAGAAAAAAAAAGTGAAAACATGCCAGTTTGAGGGAAAACAAGAAGAACCGGTGCATCAACAGATCCTCCTCACTAGCATCGGTCAAACGACTGAGGCCAATTTTAATTGGTTCATCAACTGCTCCAAGGGACATGGACTTGTCATTTTCTGTTTCGGCCGAAAACTGTTTTCTCTAGACTTTTCTTTGTAATTTTTGATAGTTTTCAAGAGCAATTAAGTCCTTATCCTTTATGAATGATTTATTAGGTTTTGTTTAAGGTTTAGAACTAGATATAGTTAATCTCTCTGTAATTCATTAATAAACATTTATCATGAGAAACAATTAAACTCTCTTAGAGTGTTACCATTCAAGATCAAATATGACCTTCAAGCATGTTCTTGACAACTCTTCTTAATGTTCTTGTGTAACTTCACGAGGGGCTTTCAATTACTTTGGGTTAATGTATTGAATTTTCTTCAAAACCAAGAGGTTGGTTGATGTTGGTTTCCAACATAGGTCAATCTAATTAGCTTTGAATCTTATGATGAGTCCTACAACTTTCTTTGGTGTGTTTTGAAATTATGAACCCTAAAATTTCATCTTTGAAGAATCACATCAGGTCATGATGTTTGAAGATCATAGGTTCATGTCATCTTAGGTATTAATGATTAGGTTTATCGTCATCAAAGTTTTCTTATCTTTTGTTCTATGTTTCTTTGATTCCTTATTGATTTCATATCTTTTATTAATTGATCTTATGTCTTGTTATCTTTCCTTTGTTAATTGTGATCCTTTCTTGATCTATCATAGATCTTGTGCTTTGTGTTGAATTGAATCTAAGGCTATAAACCTAGGGCAAAACTCCTTTGTGCTTTTTGATCAATTTGAGAAATTCTAAAGAAATGGCAAGTGAAAAAAAAAAATTCAAAAAGAAGAAGAAGAAAGAGGTTCAAAACTATCAAAAGTGTGATGAAGTGAAAATCATATTGTGATCAATTGATTTGAGATTGAGATTGCCTATTTTGATTTATTAAGTTTTGGGTTGAAGTTGAATTGATGTTCAGTTAAGATTGAATTGCCTATTGAACATTCTTAATTTGGGTTCAAGGAATTGATTATTGATCATATTTGAGATATATTGGGATCACTTATTCTCTGACTCTAAGAAGTTTGATGAAATGACATCTTAATTTTCTTTGACTTAAAGTGTTTGATAACATGTTTCCTTGCATATTGACCTTCTTTTTTTCACTCCTTTTAAATCTTGTTGTTCAGCGTACTTTGGAATAGTTGATTGAATTGTGAAGATTTCTATAACATCTTTGTTTAAATTGTCTTGTGTTTCTCATTTAGTCCTTTTAAGAGCCTAAAGAAGAGGCGAGAGTGGAAAAAGGAGAACGAGGTGAGGTCATTAGAGCTCTAAAAAGCAAATTGAATTGTGTGATACATGAGTGAAATAGAGAAAATTTTACCTATTCATTGTAGGTACATGATGTCTAAAGAACCAACAAAATCATCTTATGCCTTAGAAAATGACTTAAGGAGTCATTTAACAACTATAATGGATCAAATGGGGAATATTGGATAGAAGCTTTAGAAAGATGAAAGGAACCACCCCAACCTAATCCTCTAAGAGGTCATGTACAATCTGGAGAAAAGGGAGGGGGATATAATCTAAGTTTTCTACGAAGGAGAGGAAGAATCAAACATGAGTAAGGATGAATGTGAAAATGAAGAAGACTTAGATGATCATGATATTGATGAGAGACCATGAAGAAATAGGAGGGAAGGTGAACCAGATAGGAATTTGGGATCAAAATGACCATTTTGGTCTTCTAAGGCAAGAATGATCCGGATGAAAATATTGCTTGGGAAAGAATTGCATTTGAATGTCACCACTTGATGTGATTCCTTTGAAATGGATTTCATAAAAAACACACAAATCTTATGAAAACTCACCCAAGACTTACTAAGAGGTTCAAGCTAGTACAACGACATATGATGTTTTTCAATCACCAACCATTGTCTTGATGTTGGTGGACAAATCAACACCCTAACCAAAGTGATGAAAAGCCCAAGAGTAGTTGTTCAAGAACCTAACATATTCTATGAAGAACACTCACAAAGAACAAGTTTAATCCAAAAGGATTCTTGAATTTGATAAAATCACGTTTGTGGAAAGTTGGTTACAAATAATAAATGAAGAGAGTATTTATAGTCTTAAACCCCAAAATAACCTAAATAATGTGTGCTAGGGGTGAAAGTACTTAAATAGCCTTAATACAAGCTTCAAATGACAAAAAGAATGAAAGAAAATAGGTTGAAAATTAACTAAACTCGACGCCTATAGCATTTGACCGGCACTGGTGACAACACTTGTTCTTCCCTGTCCAAGAGGAAGTTTTCGTCTTCTCTTGACAGGCGCCAGTAACTGCACCCCTGACGGGATCGGTTATTTTGCTATCCATGCCAATTTGCTCCTTTTTTGGCTTGTTTCTTTAGCCTCCTTTGGTGCTTTCTTCTTGGCTTGATTTTGGGTGCTTCATGATGTATTTTTCAAGCCATCTTCACTCCTTTTCAAGCCTATATTTGAAGTATAAATCCTTGAAGACAAACCTATAAACATTTGTAGGAACATCTCCGAAGAAAGCTTCAAGTTCATTCATTCTTTGAGCAATTCTGAACAAGTCTTTGTTCATCTTTGAAGCTTCATTCTTCATTCTTGAAATTTCATTCTTGTATTTGAAATACAAGTCCTTGTATGTGGCTTCATTGCATAGTATCATTGTCTTCTTATACTGGAAGTACCAGTCCATATAAGCATGTTTTCTTCTATAAACTTCATCTTCAACTCCATGAACTTCATCTTCATGCTCTCATTCTTTGATGACTTACATGATAGCTCCACCAAAATTATGGGGATTTTAATGAGATTGAAGAGGACGATGATAGATTAGCACTTGTTGTGAGAAGAGCACTTAGTGTATGAGTGAAGGAATATGGAGGGAATGAGGTACAAAGAGAAAATTTGTTTCATACTAGATGCAAAGTGCTTGGTAGGCTTTTTATTATGGTTGTGGATAGTGGAAGTTGTGTGAATGCGGCTAGCAAATACATGATGTATAAATTGAAACTTCCATGCATTAACCATCCTAGGCCCTATAGACTTCAATCGTTTTCCTATTCCTCATTTAGATGACATGCTTGATGAGTTTACTGGTTGTACATGTTTTTCAAAAATTGATCTTGGAAGAGGCCATTATCAAATTATAATAAAGGAAGGAGATGAATGGAAAATGACTTTCAAAACGAAACATGGTGTTTATGAGTGGATCGTTATATCCTTTGGCTTGACTAATGCATCTAGTACCTTCATGAGATTAATTCACCATATTTTGAGGAGTTGCATCAAAAATTTAGTTGTTGTGTACTTTGATGACATTTTGATAAATAGTAATTGCATTGATGATCATCTTAGTCACTTGAAACTTGTGTTAGTTCTCAGAAGTGAACAATTATATGATTATTTGAAGAAACGTCCTCATTGTTTGCAAAGAGTCACTTTCCTTGGGTATATTGTTTCTTCTAATGGAATTCATGTTGATGAGGAGAAGATCAAGACATCTAAGGATTGATCAACCCCTAAAAGTGTATGTGAGGTTTCATGGTTTGGATTCCTTCTATTGGAAGTTTGTGCATAACTTTTGTACTATTGCCGCCACCTTGACAGAAGTCATCGAGTAAAAGGTAAAGTTTAAGTGGGAAAAAGAGCAAAAACATGCTTTTAACTTGTTGAAATCTGAACTTGCTAGTGCCCCTATTCTTGCCTTACTCGATTTCTCTAAGTTTTATAGTTTGAGTGAAATTTTTTCAGTTGAGTGTGATGCATCAAGTGTAGAGAACCAGATCTTGAATCCAAGGGAAAACAACATTCAAAATCTCACGATATATATATATTTTTTCAAAAAAAATTCTCACATAAAAGAACGAGAACATACCTTAATCTTTTCTTCGGAATATAAATTTGAGATCTTGTCCTTCAGGGTTGAATTGGACGTCTTGATCTACATGATTAAAATATTCTAATCTATTACGCATGTATATGGGTGAACAGAAATTAAAGTAGGAAAAATATGAGTACCTGCAAAAAATAGACATACTGGAATTTTATCTATAGAGAAAATCACATGTTATTCTAGGGGATATAAAAATTAATTCCAAAATACCCTTTTGAAATATCTCAAGAACCCTAAAACTGTTCTTGAAGAAACCCACTCAAAGATCAAGTTTTATCTAAGAAAGAAAAGTCACTCATTGTAATTGTTGTATGTAGATTAAGTTGTTCTAACTATTACAAAGAGACTATTTATAGACTAAGATGTAAGAAGCCCTAATCTATGTCTCACATTTTTCAAAGGACCTTAAAACCCTCTTAAAATAAGTTAAATGACCAAAAGGAATGAAGAAAAGTCAATAAAAATGTGGAAAACATTGCATTAAGTGAGCAGGGGAAAAGGGGGATCCAGGGTGCCATATCCAATGCCGGATGGCGCACTGCCTTGCCGAATGTTACTATAGCGTTGCACAATACCTTGCCATTTGGTGTGCTCTTCAGTTCCATCAAGCCAAAATCAATCCTAAGCTTCCTAACATGATTTCCAAGGTTCCCAGGTGCTTGTTCTTCACTTGAACACTTCTCACCATCATTTATAATGTCTTGAACAATCATTAAGTTGAAATCGCTCGTTGGTTGCTTATCAACATCAATTGACATTTTTTCAATGTTGGCATCGACAAGTTGGACTCCTTGTTTAATTTGCATCAATGCCAACATTATTTTCATCATCAAAGTATCATTCTTATACTTGAAGTATAAGTCTTTATATACTCGAATCAACTTCTTCATCTTGTTACTCTTCAATCCATTCGTTGAATTTCCTCTTGAAGCTCCATCTTCTTTAGAATTGAACTTGAATCTTCGAATATCCTCATATGGTGGTTTCCATGAGTTCTCCAATGTTTTGGTAGCTCCTTGATATCTGTCACAATCGGATCACACACAACTGACACAAGAGAATTGATTCAATTCTTTCATCTCTAAGTGAACTGACTTAGGCATCGGAGTTTTTCTAAGGGCAACAACCCACTCAAATGATCTAATCTTTCCTTTTTTTTTATGAGCTATTGACAATCGAGAGGACCCAAAGATGGCTTTTGAGCTCCATCAATTTTCTTTTTTTCTTTTTTGTTAATTTTTTAATCAACAGTGTTTGTTGTTTTTTGATAATCTAGAAATTGAAGCTGTGGCAAGGATCAATATTCAAAAGGTTCGTCTCCTCTATCCACAAATTAGTATAATTGTTGTTGGTTTCTTTCTTTTCCAGTTCTTGATGGAACATTTTGACCGAGAAGTGAGGTTCTTGGAAAGTTTTTTCAATATTTTATTATTTGACTTATTTTAACTTAACTAAATTCTGGATATTTTTTTTTTATTATCTTATTCCCCCTATTTCTTTTGTTATTTAAAATGTAGGGTTAAATTTTTTTGGGTGGGGAAAATTTCTAGAAATTCAATTACCTTTTTATTTTCATTTTCCTCTTCTTTCCTTCCTTACTGGTGAATTCTAGTTTCAAGATGGGGAAGTCATGAACTTTGAAGCTGTTCAGTTGCGTTTTGTGGTAATTTAAAGCCTCATTTGTTTTTAACTTTCTTTTTCTAATTTTTTTTATGAACTTGTGTCTGAGGCGGGTATAGAAATGAAGAATTGAAGATTATTGCTGAAAACTCAATTGGATAAGCTTAGCATTACTTTATGCTAATTTTATCTATTGATGTTTTGCCTGGAGGCCTAAGGTTTGCTACTCAAGGTGGTTATCACAAGTTATAGTCTTTGGTTTTGATTTTTCATTCGTTTTATCCTAACTCATGTCTTGATTTTCTTTGAAACTCTTAATTTTTTTTGATAAACTAGTCACAACATGATGTGATTTTCTTGTAAGTTGAAAGGGTTAATTTTCACACTAACAATCAAACCAAATCACTATAAAATAAAGGACTCATCAAAGGTAAGTTTTGGGAGATTAGGAAGACCTTTGTAGATTAAACCGCTACAACAACCAACCTCTTGATTTGGAAGACAACTCAATACCTCACCCAAAGTGATTGAAAGCCCAAGGTTTAGTGTATAGAACCCTAATTTAGGATGTTCTAGGAACACTCATACAAAAGATCTAAGATCTTTGTAAGGGAAGGAAACATGAAAGTTTCTGGTTTGGGGTTTGAACTTCTATCTCTAAAATGGCTAAAACAAAGCCTTTAAATAGCTAACTGAACCCTAAGCTAAGCTTAACAAAAGGTGCAGCAAAAATACAAGAAGAACGGCTGAAAATCGGGACCAAAAAGTAGAGTTTTGAAAAAAAAAATCCTGCACTGTTCATGGGCTGCTACAGTGTCCGAGCTGCTACAGTAACCGAGTTGCTATAGTGTCCGGCGCCGGATGATGGACCGGATTCAGCTACGGATACCTTCTGGAATTGTCGCCAAGGCTGCCTTGCTTGATCCGGCGCCGGACGGAGGTGATCAGGCGCCGGATGTATCCGGAGCCGAATGTTCTATTTTTCCAGCTTTATTTCTTCTTCATTTGCCCCTTGGTTCCATGCTTTGTCTTGGCTTCAATTTATCCTTCCTTGATCCTCAAGCCATACTCTTCCCCGAAATGCATCGTTGTATCTTCCTCAAAGTTTTGGATTGAACTCGCATATCATAGCTTCAAATCTTCTGTTTCATCTCCAAGTTTGCTCCTCTCGAGCATGGCTTTGAAGTTGATCCATTCTTCCTTGTTTTGGACAAATTCCATCAATGTCTTCATCGTCCTACTCAAGATATTATACTTGTATATGAAATACAAGTCTTGTTCATAGCCTCATTGAGTAGTGTCCTTGGATATCCATCACAACATATAGGATAATGCTATACTAGAAATAAAAATAACTACACAAATTTAAAAATGAAACTTAAAATTAAATATATTATTAACATGCAATTCTTGATATTAACTCTAGGAATATATATTTATATTCTAAGGATCAAGAGGAAATTGATTAAAGAAAACTAGATGTTATTATACTCAGTTAAAATTATATAAACTAAATTATTATTCCTATCAAGAACAAAAGTTAACTTCACACATAACACAAATTCAATTATAGAGAAATACGTTAGGGAAAATCACTTACTTGTCATAGCTAAAATTTGACCAAACTTTTGGGAGAGAAAATGTGAAATTGATCAAGTCTAATACTTTGTACTATCCCTTAATATAAATTTCGCTTTTCTTGTGATGCTTAGAGTACTATATAGAAATGTTGGATATGCCCTAGGAACATATGATGATTTTACTTAGTTGGCATGGTATCATGATGCCATCATTATATAATTTACTTTTATATCTACGTTTCATTAAATAAATTATGTAATGTCCTTCGAATAATTTATTTCTATTCTTAAAACGTCCCTAGTCAAGTGTTATTGAGATTAGGATATCAGTAACACGCTGAGACTAGTATGTGCTGATTGATGACAGCTGTCATGGATATGAGATATCAAATCATCACATAGGTAGAGTATCGTGTACTAGATTTACCCGTCATGCATTCACTTCGTGGATTGTTATATGAGTGTCATGAGTGATTTCATTGTGATAATCATGTCTCATCTTTTAACCTAAGGTCATCAGAGATTCCTACATGAAAGATTGCATACTTTGATATTATCAAACGTCACTCTTAACTGAGTGGACAATAAAGACATGTATTGAGTGTGTCCAAATTTGTACCGTGGAATGTTGAATGATCATGATAGGATTTGTCCCTCTTATGTAAAAAGAGAGTGATATCTAGCATTCTTGGTTGAGTGAGATTATGAATGGCCATGCTCAAATAAGTAGATATGAGATATTTATCTTATTTGGTTTAATTAATCTACTTGGGGTTGAGAATTGAGATATTGAACTTTATGAGTATGCCATGTTCCATGACTCGTGTTCATTTATGACTTCCTGAACAAAGAGATTAAGACATGTTATTTTTGTCACGGAAGGTTTTGTCTTGTCACCGACATTCTTGTTAATTGGTTGCAATAATGTGTTGCTAGACACTGCCTATTGTACATGACATTAAATATCATTTATGTCAAATGCCAATTTTATAAGCACCTTTTGGGTCACACATTCAGAACGTATCTTAATGGGTAGTATCTTGTTTGGGACCTAAACGTAATTAGCTAAAGTTGTTTAGGCTAATTCACGAATAGGAATTAACCTGAAATATAATTAAGAGTTAATTAAGTGACTAAATTGTATTTTTCCAGGTTCATTTGAATTTGGATGAAATTATAATTCAGTTACTCTCTGATATGCTTCTCGTTTTGAATTCGGATTAGAATTCAAAATGAGATTGATTTATCCAGAAGACTTCTTGTCACGAAGTCTTCTAGGGTTTTAGATTGAACGCCTCTCTTTCGAGATCAGTCGTTTTCTGTTAGAGCATCTGCGTAGGAAAAAAACTGTTAGTTCATAGAAACCAAAAAAAGAGAAAACCATATCCACAATTGGATCTAGCAATTCAATCGTGTTTTTTCCCATTGCCTTGTTTGTAAGACGTACATTGGAAGCGGACGTTCGTGTGACAAAGTAGAGGTAAAGTTTGGAGATCGTTGCTTGTGTCTGCAGACAAGAGATTCTAGCATTGATCTTCTGTCTGAGAATCGAAAGGTAATGTCAGTACCCACTCTAGATTCCCTCCAATTGATGCCTCGAGGAGGTCTATCTGTGGCCTTCCCTTCAATTGGTATCAGAGCCAGATTCGAAGTCTCTAGACGAGTTCTATGTGAAATTATGATTTCATGGCATGCCTATATGTTTGTTTCGATATTCTATTAAATTTAATTTTCAAAATGTTTATTTCGATATTCTGCTAAATTCGATTTTCAGTATGTTTATGTTGTATTCTGTTAGAATTTGATTTTCAGTATGTTTATTTCAAGATTCTGTTAAATTCGATTATCTATATGCTGATATAGATATTCTGCTAATTTTGATTTTCTGTATGTTGATACAGAAGGTTTATTAAGTTTTATTTTCTCTATGATAATATGGAAATTTTACTAGTTTCGATTATCTGTATGTTTTCTGAGTAAGACTCAGTTTCTGTGTAAATGAAATTTTAATGACTTGATTTATTGATAGATTTATTTCTAATGAGATTACAATTAACGTTTCTGTCAGTGTTGTTGTTTCTGTATGTCATATATTTTCTATAGTTTGGAAAATCATATAAATCGTATATTCTGAATAAGTAGATTATATTCTGGACATGGTGACGTACTAGATTTGCAAGGGCGGAATGGTATGGTCCTATAGTTCCAGAAATATGATTCTGGAATAGTGCTTATATCAAAAGTTGATGCGATTTTTTTTCTTAGCCAACCCTCTCTCTTACGAGAAGTTTAGCCTTGGTCATTTGTTTTTTACGAAATAACAAATTTGCCATTGTCTGGTCAATTCTGTGCAAGTTTATTTGTGCACTTAGCTTTTTCCTAACCTTAGTCTAGAAATTTCTGAAAACCAATAAAATCACTGAAAATAGAGAATGGCTGAATTTGACTCCTTAAATTCTGTAAAAAGTCTAAAAGGAGAAGGAATATTAACTATTCCCATGTAAAGGCTCTAATTGTTCAACAAGATCTTAGGTTCCAAGTCAATGCTTGAATTCAAAACTCCTAGATTTTTAAGGCTTTTACTTAGCTGCAAACATTAGACACTAATTTCCTGACAAAGTTTAATAATGCATACCACCCTTTGTTTTCTATCACTTATATAAGCCTACTTGATTTGAAATGGAAAAATATTCAAGATTCAAAAACCAATCATTAGCTATGCACCACATCTCTTTCTACTTGGGGTTTTTATTTTGCCAAGAAGATATCTATCCTAATTTAGATTCCTTATGCATTTTAGAGGATCAATGATCTAATAAAACTAAAAATGCAATCTTCAGGATGTCTAGAAATTTATATTATTCTTCTCTTTGCTCAGAATTGATTGTTCTCATTTGTAACATATCATATTTGTGCGTGGTACTGTTGGCCTTTGACAAGTTGGGGGAAGTGATAGTGTGATGGAACTTCCCAAAGATCTCATAGAAAGAGTCATGAGGAAAGTTCTTTAGAGTGCTTGATGTGGCAGAACTTTTGCTAGAAATATCTTTAGCAAGTCTTTTGATTGTCTTTGAATTACATCTTTTGCCAACTTTGTATTTGAATTTTAAACACTTTAGCATACTTTTCCCTTGTATTGTATAGTCAGGGTCACTTAATATTTGAAGAACTACTTTGGTTCCATAGTCATTGCTGCAATAAAAATCTACCATAGAGAACTAGGAATGTCTCTTCCTTTTAACATGGGGCTGACTACACAGCTTGATTTTTATACATAGTTGACTTTTGGCTTGTATAATTTACTCAAGAAAATATCTACAAAGAATCCAAACATATTTAATTTCGAAATCTTCGTGACTTTTTTTCTACATCTTTTTAAAGCAACACAAAGGGGTGAAGATCCCATACTAATGTCTTTTTTTACACAAAAAGGAAATTCTCAATTTCATGTACTTTTTTCAATATTCATTTAATGAACATGCAAAATATGTCTTCATCAATACAATGCATGTTCACAAATCTAATTAAGTTTCACATGAATACCAAATGTAACTAAAAAATTCCAACATAGAAGATACACATTTAAAAAGATGTAACAATTAAAAACAAAAAAGTGAAATAAGTCTTCATCAACTAAAATGCAGCCATTTATTTCATCCCACATCTTGCTTCTGCAATATTGTCCATAGAGCATAACTATAATTTTATATTAAGATCATTAGAATAAAAGAGAACGAAGAAATCATAAAAATACTTTGAAAGTTCATATAGATTGGGAATTCAACAGGAAATAGTGGTTGATTCT